>CM060970.1:73433758-73693758 GCA_030765045.1 Tenodera sinensis | reverse complement strand
ATTTATTTATTTATTTATTTATTTATTTATTTATTTATTTATTTATTTATTTATTTATTTATTTATTTATTTATTTATTTATTTATTTATTTATTTATTTATTTATTTATTTATTTATTTATTTATTTATTTATTTATTTATTTATTTATTTATTTATTTATTTATTTATTTATTTATTTATTTATTTATTTATTTATTTATTTATTTATTTATTTATTTATTTATTTATTTATTTATTTATTTATTTATTTATTTATTTATTTATTTATTTATTTATTTATTTATTTATTTATTTATTTATTTATTTATTTATTTATTTATTTATTTATTTATTTATTTATTTATTTATTTATTTATTTATTTATTTATTTATTTATTTATTTATTTATTTATTTATTTATTTATTTATTTATTTATTTATTTATTTATTTATTTATTTATTTATTTATTTATTTATTTATTTATTTATTTATTTATTTATTTATTTATTTATTTATTTATTTATTTATTTATTTATTTATTTATTTATTTATTTATTTATTTATTTATTTATTTATTTATTTATTTATTTATTTATTTATTTATTTATTTATTTATTTATTTATTTATTTATTTATTTATTTATTTATTTATTTATTTATTTATTTATTTATTTATTTATTTATTTATTTATTTATTTATTTATTTATTTATTTATTTATTTATTTATTTATTTATTTATTTATTTATTTATTTATTTATTTATTTATTTATTTATTTATTTATTTATTTATTTATTTATTTATTTATTTATTTATTTATTTATTTATTTATTTATTTATTTATTTATTTATTTATTTACTAGAGATATGGTACATTAAACAAACAATAATAGCTGATTTCTAACAATAACCCTGAATAAGAGAGGGAGGGTTTTCCTCACAAATATACCCATATACCTTGATGTGTAAAGCAATAAAAACCCTAACAACAAATATAAATCCAGATCGCTCCAAATACTTACAAATCACAGACACAAATTTTATACATATATAGGATTTAAAATCCTTCTAGGGGGGGGGGGGCAGGGGAGGAAAGGTAGTGCCGGTATGACGTCAGCTCGCACCGCTGAACATGCTCGCACTGAAGACCAGTTCAGCATGTGACGTTACCACGCTCTGTATTGCTGCCGCAGGAGAAAATAGTTTGAAGCATACGGGATGCAGCAATGTATGAAAGGCAGGAAATATATCTGGTGTTAATGACACAATTATCTTCTTAGATGTTGTAATATTAATGCTTACTATTTTAATTACACAATTGGCTACAGATTATAAATAATTGTATTTTGGCTCTATGTTGTGAGAAAATAGGTATATTACAATTTTAGTTTACGTGAAGGGCAGTCATGTTATGAAGCAAATAGAACACAACATATCTTTTTCGCTGCAAGTTAGAAAAGAGCCACACAGAACATAATTGCGTGGACATGTTCAGGCACTTTCTGTTTCGTTTTTGTTTAACTACATAGTTTATCAATGTTAGGACGTAATGACTGGGAAGCTTGTAATCGAAGACTACATGTTAGGTTGTGATTACTTCGAGATTTGGACTTGGCCAATTTCATAACAGAACCAGAGAGAAACACACGTAAACAAAATCTTAGTATACAGATCTCGTTAAAGCACACATCAGTTTTTGTCTAATAAAATTTTCTGACAACATAAACCATTTCTGATATATTCTTTCTTATTGGTTTCAATTTTAAAACACCTATTTATATGAATCAGGTGGAATCAGGACTGAAAAATTCAACGCCATAGCTGGGATTTGAATCATGGATCCTCCACCTAACGAGCGACTGCTCCAACCACTAAGCTACCATGGCCATATTGCCAGTATGACATTAAACTCCCCAACCGATTCGTATTTTCCCGGTAGAGCACAAGGGAATCTTCATCAGAGACAAACACCCCAAGGGCGACTCACAATTACAAATACTTTATGTCCCGGGTTTAAGTAACCTAGAGATGATAATTATTATTTATTTATGCCAACAAGCTTATAAGCGTACAAGCATTGCCCACACATGGCTTATGAGTTTAAAAACACCAGCTGTAAGTTTATTGGCATAAGTAAATAATAATTACCTATTTATGCCTTTCTGAAGTGAGAAATCGGCATTCTCTCTTCCCTCTCCCCTTCCTTTTCTTTCTTTCGTGGTTATGTAAAGAACATGCCATTGCAAAACGAACCGCTTTTTAAACATCTGACCCTTGCTTTATGTACTGTATTCTTCTTATACCTACAACGAAATCTGTATTTAAAGTTAATCTCCATCAGCAAGAAGTAACCAGCAGAACAAGCTTTTTAATCTCTACTACGTAAAGTTGAGGAAGTATTACATTCCACTCAAAAATTCTATGTCAAGATTTCACCGAAAACATATGTTTTGAGGACCCATGAATACAAAAAAACACTTTTAGAAAAAGGTCCGTGTGTGTGTCTGTATGTCTGAGTGTCTGTGGACAGCATAACTCAAAAATAAAAAAAAGTCGGTTAAAAACCAAAGTTGGTATTTAAGTTTAATATCTTTCAAGGATGTGACACGAAGATTTTGAAGAAAATAACCTCACCCTAAACTACCCTTTACATGGAAAATTTTTATTGTCCTGAAAATGGCTCTAACGATTTTGATTAAAATGTCACATGTTTCAGATATTTTTATGACAAATGAAATGTTTATCTTGAATTTTCTGGCTATAGCCCATGAGGTGCTATTTACTCTGGATGACTTTTGCATAAGTGGTAAACCGTAATAGATAGACCAAATCTTACTATACAAAAATGTAGATATTGCTAAAACACACAGTTTATGTCTCAATACATTTTTTGTAGATATTTCGGAGATATTTCTCGTTACTTGTGTAAGTTTTGGAGAACTTATACTTGTCAAATGGAACATCGCTATTCATTTTTATATGCTAATCGTGCAAAGAGAACGGAATTTAAAAGCTTTAAAAGAGTTGTGTATCTCTCAAAGCCTACTGTATCCTATATCCCCGTTGCACGTGCAAGAAAATGAGCAATAAAATAATTTCTGTAAATATTTATCTCGGCTAATACGAAGAAGATAGAAGAATGAGAGTTTGTAAGAATGGTTAGTACAAGAGTAGAGAAAGTCATGTGAGTGCAACACATCAGATTTTATAAAAAAATTTTGCAGAAGAGTGAGCAGAGAAAGTGCTGTGAATGCAATACTGTTCTTTTAATTTCAACTAAGTTTAATTCGAAATTCCAACGTCATATCGTACTTCTGCGTTTTAACTGTACTAACTGTACTGGATACAGTTTCAGTGCTGGAATATTTAAGTAATCAGAGATTAAAACAACACGCACATGCGTATAGGCTTGGTTAATACAGAGACTTCCGTCCTTGTGTAGTTAAACGTCGAATATCGATATCTTGCACATTTAGCCTGGGAAACATTGAACCTGATCTGGCCGACATCCAGTCAATTTACGTAAAGTGCTTTCATCACGGTACATTATCGCGTCATCTCTATTAGCCCTTTGTTGCCGTTGCATAGGTCAATTCCCGAAGCATACAATTGGAGGTTCGTTCAATCTGGGCTCAACACCGAATTAATACGTACCACTCAAAGACATACATGTAGTGATGTACGTGATTAATACCCTGTGTAACAGACAGCGACACATTTCTGTAATTCTACAGCAAACAACAGCATTCCTGAAACTGACTGTTTCTGCAGATAACACTGTCTGTAAAACGAAATATGCACAAAACAAATTATCAACACGCACATGCCAACTGTACACTCACTTGCAGAGATTTAAATTTACTTTCTCTGTCGTTTAGTTAAGTTACAGGAAGTATTGGATTAGACCCAAAATTGTACAACGATACTTCTACAGAAATACAAGTTTGGAGATTCTAAAAATAAAAACGGATTTATGAAATGGCGCGTCCTATGTGTGCATATGAGAGGGAGTGGGAAAGAGAGCGATAATAACATTACTAAGACACAAAAAGAGATAAATACATAACATACTTACTCATGCACCGTCCAAGGATGCCAGCCGAATATTTCAAGAAAATCTTCCATAGCTAACAATCCATTATACGGAAAGTACATTAATTTTTATTTGCCCAACAACATAACTAATAATTTTTATTACAATGTCACCTTTTTAAAATATTTGTTCTTTTTTAATAAATGAATTAGGTGCAACAAAATTGTATCAGACTTAATTGCAAGGTATGTAACATAACATAATCTCAATGTATCAATTCAAACTGAAATTCTTCCTTTCCAACAACTATAAGAATAAAAATAATTATAAGTAATGAGACTATTATAAGCCCGAGCATTTAGTTACCTAGACTGCGGTCCATCTAACAAACAAAGGAAGGAAATTAAATTATTTTGTTGTTTAACGACACTGTCAATTGCCAGGATCACATCAGCGTCGCCGGTATGCCGGAGTTTTGTCCCGCAGGAGTTCTCTTACATGCCAGTAAATCTACTGACATGAAGCTGTCGTTTTTAAGAACCACTTAAAACCATCGGTTTGGACCGGATTTGAACCCGCGAACTTGGGATCAGTAGACCAGTGTCGAACCAACTAACCCACTCAGACCGACAAAGGAATGATATAAGATACTCGAATAACACTTTCTAGACACCAACAGCAATTGGGGACAATGAAAAAACGCGCCAGGATACAATACTAAAATAATTTATTATACAGTAATATAATAATGTATTATAAAGCAATGTCACTATCACCTCTAATATATAGTTTAGAAGCATGGGCAAAGAAATGAGAATGCCAAGACCACGAGTTTTTAAATCATCCAAAAAATGAAGGCACCAAGAATGGAGTAAACCTGTCATGTGTATTATAGTTAATAAATTATTGTATCTTTAAATGGATATACTAAACTTCCAAAATGTCAATACAGGCCACGCGATCAGATATGTTAGTGTTATCACGTTAGTGTTATCAGTTTTATTCTTGGAGACGGAACATGCCAAAATATCTAAGCCATGACGTTAAAGAGGAAGTAGAAGTCGAAATAATATGTTGTTAGCTAATGCTGGATTTTTGACAATGAAGTCTTTAATCCTCTTGCTTTACAATATTTTTCACTCATAGAGCAATAGCAGCATAGTAACCGCTTTTAAGAGAGCACCATATTTTTATGTTTTGGCGAGTCGAAATAATATGAAAAATGTTAAGAACGCGTTTTCAAGTGGAAATCCTAAGAGATACAGTAGACCAACGTGTCTCTTCCCTTTCACTCTTCTTTCTCGTCTAGGAAGTGCCGTCTGTGTTGGAATGTGATAAGAAATGAATTGGGTAATAAATGAATCATGAAATTTGGTGTAGCACTGTGATAACTACAACTTTAGGTAATAAAAAACGGTACTGCAGGCAGTGGCATTGTTCATGATTCAAGGTGCATCAGTGATAAGTTTCATGATTCCATTTTGAATGTTGATTTGATATTAAAATGTGTCTACATTGGTCTAATAAGTTATGGCATAGTACATTTGTTTCTTGGAGTATAGAGGGTCCGCTATGTTTCTTGTGTTGAGAAATTAACCTATACATTCTAGCTCTTATTTCTGGGTTAAACGCGTGAATTAGTCCAGACTTAAATGAGCTTTGAGGTAAAATCTACGTATGTTACTGTTTGGCTCGTTAGAATGATTTCTTCCAAGAAAAACAGGAGGGTCCATAATATGGTTTGCGTAAGTATGAACCTCTTTTGGGGTTCATCTTAACACTTCGTTTATTAGATCTACTATCGTAGATCTGATTAAGATAATCTATAGCTCATTTACAGAAAATTAGAGTTATTTTACTCAAAATGACGCTTTGATCAACCAATTGAGCTAATGTAATACTGTTGGATATTGTGTGAGAAAATCGTACAAGTTGTGTATAAGGTACAAAAGGGGACCAAGAGCACTTCTCTGTGGAACCCAGTTTCTAGTCTATGAGTTCTTGATATATAATTTTCTAATATAATCCTGGAGTAGCACTGTATAAGCTTGCAGTATGCATCTGGAAAGTAAGTTTTAAATTTTATAGAGATGCCAAAGACTTCTCGGTTTCTTAAAATAGACCTATGGATAGCATTGTTTTCTTCATATGGGTTTAAACTAACATCAGAATGTTGTAGACAAAAATGAGCTTTCCTAAAGTCCCACTGAACGTCAGTGATGAGATGATAGATATGACAATAACCTTTCAAATATCTTCAAAAAGAGGAAAAGAGGACATTTTGGACGATAATCTGAAGCGATATTATATTGTTCTGGCTTTGGAATCGTACGTAATTATACTAGCATATTTCCACTTGTGTGCAACGAGTGGCAACATGGAATTATTTATTTGGCTAAGAGAAAACAAACTTCTTTACGAAAACGCCTCCAAGAGTCCCAGAGAGTTCTTTGAAGGTGTCCCCATAATAGCATTTTTAACTAGCGAAGTTGTAACATTAACATATGAAAATGGAGAGTTATCAAATGCTTTCAACCAAGCTATCTATGAAGTCTTGGTTAATTATTTTCTTGATTACAAGTATATCATCTGATTTTCATTTTACTATGATGCGTTTCTGAACACTCATGGACCCTTTTGGGATTCAATGGATCTCACCACGTGAATTGCTGGGAAATCTCCGTATCTAACCTTTCGGTAGATAATTTTACTAACTATAGGTAAATAGTAGAGAAAATAGCAAAAAGCACATTTTAAAATTGTAATGGTTACAGAAAGTTATATGAGTGTTGCAGATCAGATGAACAGCACTAGATGAAAGAATGGTCCTTCTAGACTCCGTATTATTGCATCATACGACAGAATAAAACGAATGTCATGTAACAGCACAAACGCAAATATTTCCCCAGCATTACTTGCAGCTGTACGTTTCAATATATCAAGATTTATTAGCGTTTTAACTTGGCTTGTTGTTGAATACAAGGATATCTACATCTTTTCTTCCTCTTCGGGCGAGGGTGCTGGAAAACGTTGCTGGCTATTATAAATGAGTCTGTCTAAAAATTTGCCTGCGGCCCGTTTTGGTTCTGTCGCTTATGAGAAATTGTTTGCTCAGCAAAAGCGGCAGATGGTTCGTTACTTCTATTCGAAATTGAAATGCACGAGATTTCAAGTCTTAATCCGCGAGAAATCCTCCCTACATATTCAATTCATCTCCAAGACATTTCAACTAATGATCCTTAATCATTTTATATGGGTGCTGCAGGAAAAAGGGAAGAGAAACAGCTGAGTTTAAAAGAGGGTAAGGAAATGCTATAAGATATGAAAAATGCAAGTGCTTACAGTATATACAAAAATTCCCATCACTTTCTAAACGACTATCATTTTCGCACCTACGGTTCCCCTTCCCTCATTGTCTGCGCCGTCTCTTGTTTTTTTATATTTGAGTGATGTCTGGCCACTTATTTTCTGTTGTTTTCGCCTATAAAAACTTCCATCTGCGAAGATGGGGAAATCTGAAAAGGGACCGGGGGGGGGGGGGGGGGGGGGGGGACCTTCGGCTGCGCTCAACACTCCGAGCTTGTTTGCGCGAACGAATTTCGTCTTCTGCGCAGAGGCAAGCCCCCTTCCCTCTTCTGAATTGCTGCATATACAGGATGACACAAAACGGAATCGAGTGTTTAAGAAAAACGCTATAAAGAGCGGTGAGAGATGAATGTTTCATTTCGTTTAATATAATGTCGCAATTACGGAATAGTATATTATGTAACGAGACTATAATGGTCATAATTAAGACCCGAGTTTCCTAATTTTAATACGAGCGTCTTAATTACCATTATAGTTAAGTTTCATACGACAATTTATGCTCGACCATATACCTAATATTTTAGTTCAAAAACCGTAAAATGCTTTACAGTCACTAGGGACTGTATTGCGTCATCTGATATTTGGAGTTTTGCGCAGGCGCTAAACGATCGATTTTTTTCCAGCGCGTCACAGCTGTATGATGAAAGTGATAACCTTGGAATGCTCATAACATTGAAAAATAGAAGGCAAATTGAATGTATTGTTTTCAGACGAAACTTTATTTCATGTATAAGTTATTTATTGTACAACTAGTGAAATTAATTTGCGGGACTGTGCTTAGTGCAATATTTCTTGGCAGTTGATGCTGTATTGAGGTTAATTTGTGTGTTTTGTGTTTGTCCAACATTTTAACGTTTTCTAAACTCGCGCTAGTTCCGTTTCGAGTATTAATCGATATTGCGCTTTGCCATTGCTGCATGAGAATTCTCTGATTGATGGAACACCTGTCCTTGAATGAAAATTGAATTCTCCGATCGGATGAAGACCAGTCCTTTAATGGAAGTTTGAACTTAAGGAGGTCCATTAAAGGATCGCTATCAGACTTATAATTAATAAATTTGGGTATAGTTGAGCATAAATATATCATATTGACTACTTAGCTATGGTCCTAATAATCAACGGCTTCCTGCTGATAATCGAAGGTTTTTAGTCAGTGTTGCCAATTCAAATTCAGTTACCAGTTTGCTAGTCTCCGTGGTGCGGTGGTAGCGTGTCCACCTCACATCCAAGAGGTCGCAAGTTCGAATCTCTTGGATATGAGGTATAAGGTAATTTATTAGAATAAGGTTTTTTTTTCCCCGAGGTTTTCTGTTTTACTGAAAGGAAGAATGTCGGATAACTTTAAGCTCTATGGACCTCGGGCTCATTTGAGCATCATTTCACCAATTTCATTCACTCATCGTACTACATGACCTTACTTGGAGGACTTAAAGTGTTAAAAAAAATTGAAAACTCGAATTAATTTTCTCTTTACATCTTGCAGATACAGTACGTTTGTACATATTGGCCCAGCAGCGGACCGAGTCAGGGCCGGCGTGCCCTCCGCCAGTTACACGTAAATGACCAAGTCCCGGGTGCGGAACACTAACTATTGTACCAACTTACATTAGGCTTATCTGTATCACAACAGATGATGAAATTGATGACCTTCAACGGGAACACATTGGTTATGTCTCCAAAAATAATTCTAGTTAATCGAAAATCCCCATATTAATCATTAAGCTCTTCACCAACCAGCAAATGTTTAGTGCGCGTAGAATTATTGGTATCATATTTCACGACACAACAGTTTACGTTTATGTAAATTCTATTTTATTTTATTTTTTCCCTGCATCTAACAAGAAATTAAAGATTGCGTGGCTGGTTTCAGTAGGATTCAGCTATAACACACACTACTGGTAATTCTATGTACGAACTGGGAAGTGTGCGGTGAGAGAATAATTTAGTCAAGGCTCGTTCTCCTGACCTGCCTTCATGCGATTTTTATTTATGGGAAACGTTAAAGAATAAAGTGTAACCATCAAATTCACAAGTGTTACAAGAATTGAAGGATAAAATCACGAGAGAAATGCAGTCAATCAGTCAACATGAACTTATGGGAGTAAACCAGAGTTGTTTTCGGAGATATAGGGAATGTGTTCGCTTTGAATGTCATCAATTTCAACATCTGTGGAAATGCAGGTATGCCTAATATAACTGTAGTTAGTGTTCCGCACCCATGGCTTGTCGGTAGTTTACGCATAACTCTAACGGAGGGTGCGGTGGGCTTCGCTGGGCCGGGTGACGCCGCGAGGCGGTCCGGCCGAGCTACGAACGCATTGCTATGTGTGCGAGTTTCGGAAAACTTAAAACTTATGTGAAATGGGTCATCGTTGTTTATTATTTTATATGTTAAGCATGCAAAGAGAACGGAATCTCAAAGCTTTAAAAGATGACTATCGCTCACAGCCTACTGTATTCCCAAATTCCCCTTGCTCCTACAAAGGAAGTAAGCAATAAGATAATTTCTGCAAATGCTTATCTCAACTAACAGGAAGAAGATATAGGAATAAGGGTTTGTAAAAATGGTCAGTACAAAAGTAGAGAAAGTCATGTGAGTGCAACACATCAGATTTTTTGTATAGTAATATGTGCTCTATCTCTTACGATTTACCACTTATGCAAAAGTCATGAAGAGTAAACAGGACTACATAGGTTATAGCCAGAGAATTTAAGATATACATTTAATTTGCCATAAAAATATCTTAAACATATGGCATTTTAATCAAAATCGTTACAGCCGTTTTTGCGAAAATCTAAATTTTCGAAAGTTTCCATGCAAAGGGTAGTTTAGGGTAGAGACATTTTCTTGAAAACCTTTGCGTTGTGTCCTTGAAAGATATTAATCTTAAATATTAACTATGGTTTTTAACCAAATTTTCGTTTTTGAGTTATGCTGTCCACAGGGGGAGACACACACACACACACACACACACACATGGAGACACATACACGGATCTCTTTCTTTCTTTTTTTTTTTTTTTTTTTTTTTAATTCGGCGGACCTCAAAAGGGGAAATGTAAACTCGTCCGAAAATATGTAGCAATTACATCCCATATGGAAGGTGACACATTTTAATCCAACTTGTAAATTCGTCCACCTAGGATTTGTTTACGGTAATGTAAATTCGTCCGTAGGATCCATTTCAGAAGGCGGTCATAACTCTTGGATTGGCAGTCGTAAGTGAGGTGAAATATTACACATCTTCGATTAGCTGTGCAATACAGTAATAAAACTGATACAGAGAAATAGTTAGGATATTGTTTTGGCCTTGTCTACTTGGAACCAGAGGATATAGGTGAAGGTTATGGGATTGAGCTGTCAGCAATATGTACAGAAGGTGAACTGTTGGTAAAATATTATAATTCGTTGACAATTACATAGGCATCAGAAGAGCCTACATTCCGTTCATGCATATGGGCTAGCTCCAATAGCGTTTGCTACCCAACAAACGCATGTGAATGTTTTCATAAAATTTTAACAAGAATTTTAACACTACTGATCCAAATATTTTCAATTTTATCATTGTTTTAAAGGAATTTAAAATGGAAACGTATATAAAACCGCAAAGTAACATTAAACAAGCTACCAGAAATAATAAATTGCAAATACCTATGTAAAGCCCTTGAGAATTATAAAGCAGGGAATTTGCTCATGGTAGATTTTATTAATCCAAGATAAATTTGCCCATGCTAAATAACGAAATAATGAAGCTATTAACAGTGAAGCAACAAGAATCTAAAGTAAAAACAAATTAGAAACTAAAAGCTTCACTTATCTTAGCAATATTGAAAGTTCTTTGGTGCTGACAAGGTTCGAGTTGAAAGTTTGAGGAGAATGAGTTGGAGTCAACTCGAAACTTGTCAGCACCAAAAAGTTGCATATTACTAAGATAAGTGAAGCTTTTAGTTTCTAATTTGTTTTTACTTTAGATTGCCCATGCTAATTTTCACTGAGACTTCTTCTTTGCACGAGAGACATTTTTTAACGACGCCACTCGTCTAAGACTAGATAAAATGTGAATGAAAATATTCGTCTTTAAGTAAGTACGCGGACAAGTTTATATGTCACATTATAGACAATGATTTCCATTGGACGAATTTGCCTCCTCTCCCTCAAAAAATCTCTACATCGAAATTTTGGATCGAACAGTACTTCTCCTATGGCCTCATCAATAATTCAGTGGAATATTAACGGTTTTCAACCACAAATCGAATACTTACAACTTCTAATAAACCGCCACCTGCCTGATGTCATTTGCCTTCAAGAAACAAACTTTAAAAATACTTTTGTTTCCAATTTAAAACAATTTAAAGTATACTACAAAAATCGTACAACCGCCCTTCATGCAAGTGGAGGTGTGGCAACCCTCGTAAAACATAACCTCACTACCAGAGAAATCCCACTAATCACAGACTTGGAAGCAGTAGCCATTGCAGTAAATCTGCCCTCGTCAATCTGCATCTGTAATGTCTACATTCCAAACAGCTATGCACTCCACAGTGATGTTTTAATTGACTTAATCCATCAACTACCAAAACCCTTCATATTATTGGGAGATTTCAATAGCCACAACAACTTATGAGGAAGCCGTTATACCGACAGAAGAGGAAAGATAATAGAACGATTACTACACGATTTTGACTTAATTATGCTCAATTCCAAAGAACCAACCCGTTATGACTTAGCTCATGGAACATCAAGCAGTATCGATTTAACAATTTGTTCACCTGAAATTTATGAATTACTTAATTGGTCTGTCTATTCATGTTTATTGGGCAGTGACCATTCACCAATAACAATTTCTTTGAATAGTTCCAAAAGCACATACACCTTCAGTACTAAGTGGAAATTTCAAAAAGCCAATTGGCCGCTGTATCAACATCTTATTAGAGAAGGCATCCGGCAAAATCCTCCACTCGCTGATCGTTCTTCCGGTGAAATCGATACTATTATTGCTGAAATCACAACATTAATTGTTGCATCTGCAGAAACTAGCGCCCCCCAAACCACAGCATCTAATATTAATAGATGTGTACCATGGTGGAATGAATCTTGTAAAATTGCTCTTAAGAATAAGCATAGAGCATTTTACAAATATAAGAGACACCCATCTTTGGAAAATAAAATTAATTTTCTGAAGCTTAGATCAAAAGCACGCAAAGTTATAAAGGAAAGTAAAAAACTAAGCTGGTCAACATTTCTATCTTCTTTAAACCACAATACTCCCTCCTCTGTTGTTTGGGACAGAATTAAAAAAATAAGTGGTGTATACAGATCTCCTCATATAACTAGTATCTGGAATGCTGAGGAAAATAAAAATTCTAGTTCTTCTACCGACATCGCAAATATTTTCGCAGATACCTTCGCAAGTATATCAAGCGACTCTAACTACAACGAAAAGTTTTGTCAATACAAAACATCTAAACCAGAATCAGGGTTGGCTGCACTATCTGAGGACTATGAAGATTGCTACAACGAAGAATTAAATATCCACGAACTAACGAACGAACTACAGCTATGCACATCAAAAAGTTCCGGGCCTGACAACATACCATATGAACTGTTAAAGCAACTTCCTCTAGAAGGACTTACATATCTTAATGAAATGTACAACTTTATCTGGACGAATAAAACATTCCCTAATCAGTGGCGCCTGGCAACAGTTGTTCCGATACCTAAACCCAACAAGGACCTTTACTTTCCACAAAACTTCAGACCTATTGCTCTCACAAATACAATGTGCAAACTAATGGAGAAAATCATTACCCGAAGATTAAAATACACGTTGGAACAAGAGAAATTCTTCACCAAAATTCAAAGCGGCTTTCGCCGTCACCATTCGACCACCGATACCCTAATTACACTCGAAACAGAAATCCTAAATGCATTCTCAAAATCACAGCATCTTTCCATGATACATTTAGACGTAGAAAAAGCATATGACATGGCATATAAACCGCACATTATTAAGACACTGCTGGATTTCAACATCAGAGGAAGAATGATAGCATTTATTTACAATTTTCTTCATAATCGCAGCATCAGGGTAAAAGCCAACGGCATATACTCCAAAGAAATTAAAATTAAAAATGGAGTTCCTCAAGGCTCCGTGATCAGCGTGACCCTTTTCCTTATAGCCATAAACAATATTGCAACATATATTCACCCACCAGTTAAGGCGTGCCTTTATGCTGACGACCTCATAATTTTTTGCCAAGGTAAAAACATAATCACCACTCAAAAACTACTTCAGTCAGCCTTAGATGATCTCCAAGAATGGTCGTCTACTGCCGGTTTCAAATTCTCCAGCACCAAAACTAAATGTATCACCTTCACAAAAAGACAAGTTCCTGAACAGGACCTTGAACTATATATCAATGAAGAGAAACTCAACGTAGTTACGACCACAAAAATTCTGGGTGTCATTTTCGATCGAAAACTTTCATGGAAGCCCCATGTTAAAGCCTTAAAAGAAGCTTGCACAAATCGACTCAACATTATCAAAACTCTTGCCGCAAGAAATTGGGGTGCTGATTTATTCACACTTCTCAAAACCTACAAGTCTCTTATTAGATCCAAACTAGACTATGGTGCTATTGTTTACAACTCCGCAAACCGTTCAACTCTCAAAACCCTGAACTCCATTCAGTCTACAGCCCTAAGGTTGGCATTAGGGGCATTTGTCACCAGTGCAATCTTAAGCCTTCAAATGGAAGCAAATGAGCCGCCTCTAAATATTCGCAGAAAATTATTAAGTGTAACATATGCCATAAAGATTGCCTCACATCCATGTCATAAAATGCACAACTATGTTTTTCCACTACACAAAGCTTGTCAGATGCAAACAGAACGACACAGAAGTCCGTTTCACATTAGAATTCTCCAATACTTGAAAGAAATAGATTTAACAATTTCTATTATCCAACCCAGCTATATTAATTGCTCCACACCCTACTGGCAGATACAAAGCCCACCAATTGATACCAGTCTTTCATCTCATTTGAAGCTTCAAACTCCTTCTTGTATACTTAAACAAACGTGGAGTTCTTTACTGGATGAACATAACTCTAACACGAAAATTTTCACTGATGGATCAGCATCTAAAGAGGGAAGAGGATGTGCAATTGTGTATCCTGATCAAACAATGCTCAACAGTTTACCTCGCCTGTTTAGCATTTTCTCCTGTGAAGCATTCGTTATTAAGGAAGCGCTTCTATATATAACCAATTCATCCGTTAAAAGTCACTGTACCATATTCACTGATTCCTTAAGTGTACTACTTGCCATACAAAACTCCGAGCCAAACCATGCACTAATCCATGAAATTCGACTTTTGTGTCACAACATAAATAAGACCGATAAAAAGGTATCCTTTGTATGGACTCCCTCTCACGTTGGCATAACAGGCAATGAAACTGCAGATGAAGCTGCAAAAGAGGCAATATGTGTATGTATAATTGTAAGTTAATATCCACAATGTATTACTATGTATGGTCGTGATAAGACCATGCTGTCAAAACGACCTTAAATAAATATTTACAAAAAAAAAAAAAAAAAAGTACTTCTCCTACTTACTATTCGTAGTCAAATTTACCGATAATTTGACAATCACTCGTGTTATTACTTATGATAATTTTAAAAGTTTGATGTTCTTAAAATGAGAGCCTGTAGGTTTTTTTTTATTTATTAATTTTTTTCCTTTCCCCCTTCTGCTACATTCATATTTTTATTCCTGTAAGTTCTGCCCTAGGAAGCCCATTCTTATGCATTTTTCTGTTCCATGTTGCTGGTTTATTTAAACCCTAAAAATGACGAGATTTGGTGATCTATGAATTGAAAATATCAAAGAAGCGGTGCAAGATCTAACGCCATATAATACAAAAAAGATAAGCCACTTTTGTGATTACTCTAAATGGACAAAGACATTTATTCTTCCTATATTATGATTATTTCACTGACTGCCCCTTTTACTTATAATTTTTCTGAGGTAATTTAACTTAGCTTAGAAATTCATTCTTTTTATCATTTGATAATTATTTCTCAGCATTCCGTCTCGATATTGTTGTGTATCATCACAATAGTAATTAATTAATCTCAATTAAATTACCGGAAAACCATCAGCATTCCAGGTATTACAAAAAGTATTCCGCTCATACCGGATTATCACCTCTTGTTCTGGTATTATCGTTTTGGTTAAATCACTTCCTCCTTTCCTTACGTTTCAGCCATGTGCAGTAAACAGAATTAGCGAGCCATTTAAAATGGCAGACAAAAGATTTGACGAATATTCTAGTGAGGACATTGATATTTTAATTGAAGAGGCGAAGTCAAACAACTGCAATTTTAAATCGAGCGGGCCTACCTTTAATGAATAGCCTACTAACGGAAATTTGTTCATTTATATTCATCTATGTATAATTCCTCATTTCCCTGCATTAAACGCCAAGACTATTATTGTTGTTCTCAGAGCCTACTGAATTAATTGTACCAACTATAAAAATAAATCTTAAATCAAATGTATGAATTATTGTAAAAAGAAAGTTGTTTACCTTTAAATCACTATCAATATTAAGGTAGTATTAAATAAAGTAACAATTAATTATTTCTTGGAATACTCTAAACAAATATCACTCGAAGTTTTCATATTTGGGATAACTTTTATGGTGCTCCGCACTAGCAAAATTATCGTCAGATGAAATCCTCTTCTGGACTATTTCTCTCATGCACCATGCAATCAAACCATGACAAAACTATTGAGTTTGGACAAATCACATTTTTTATTTTGCTGGTTATTATCACTAACTTTGTCGTTTTTATTTTACTAACTCGTATAAATTATTTTCTATAGTGTTCCCAAGTATGTTTCCCGCAATCTTCTTAATTTTGAACATCAAATTACTCCACTGTTGCGGAAATTAAAATATCGGGCTGGACCTGAGTTTTACTTTCTCTACCACATATAGTACACTAGAGGAAGTATTGTATTGCACCCAAAACTTCGATGTTGAGATTTCACCAGAAATATACGTTTTGAGGTCCCTGAATAAAAAAAAGCATTTTTAGAAAAAAAAAGTCTGCGTGTGTGTCTGCCAGTCTGTGGACAGCATAACTCAAAAACGAAAACTAGGTTAAAAATTAAGTTGGTATTTAATTTTAATGTCTTTTAAGGATGCGACACAAAGATTTTGAAGAAAATTCCTCACCCTAAACTACCCTTTACATGGAAACGTTTTCGGAAATTTGACTTTCTTGAAAATGGCTCTAACAATTTTGATTAAAATGTCATATATTTGAGATATTTTTATGACAAATTAAATGTATATCTTGAATTTTCTGGTTATAGCACATGAAGTCCTATTTACTCTGAATGACCTTTGCATAACTGGTAAACCACAGGAGATAGACCAAATCTTACTATACAAAAAATTAGATCTTGCTAAAACATACAATTTATGTCTGAATAAATTTTGTTGTAGAATGAACCATTTTGGAGATGTTCCTTGTGATTTGTGTAAGTTTTGGAGAACTTATGTCAAATGGAACATTGCTATTCATTTTTGATATGTTAACCGTGCAAAGCGAACGGGATTGGAGCTTTAAAAAATTTGACTGCCACTCAAAGCCTGCTGTATTCCCATATTCCCATTGCACGTGCAAGAAAACGAGCAATAAGGTAATTTCTGCAAATGTTTATCTCAACTAACATGAAGAAGATAAAAGAATAAGACATACAATAGTTAACGTTCCGGGTAAACTGAATGTTGAAGAACCGTTTTACTTCACTAGTGAAAACAGAAGCATAATTTTATATTGATGGTATAATAGCTATATTGTGAATAGACGTGAATTTATCATTGATAGAAAAAGTCATGTGATCAGATTTATTGATATGTTAGTAATCAATTGGTTCTAGTAATGTAAAGGCAGTAGGCTCAGTCCAAATCTTTCCACTTCCTAGCAAAGTGAAGGCGCCTTGCATCTGGCCGTTTGTAGTCCTTAACACTTTTCTAGCTCATCACTTTGCAGTTCTAAAACTCCTTTAAGAGAAATCCCGCTTGGACAACCGTTTTCATATTTTCTGCCTTCTCTGCAGTTCTACAGCTTAACATTAAAGCTAGCCGAGTGAAAAGCCTGTTACTGAGACTACTACAGGTACATATCCTGTTGTGTTTTGAAAATAGGTAGTACGACTCTTTTTCGTGGGGTTAATAATATTTCAAACTTCCATAAACCCTTTAACACCTTGTTTGTTCTGACTATCGATTTAAAGCAAGTCCTAGCTTGCGTGCAGGAACGATAAAAATATTTTTTAAAAAAGCATAAAATAAAAATAAAATCTATATTACTATGGTCCCAGCATCTATATAGAATCTATATCAGCATATAGTATCTACTGATTTTATTCTTATTTGCTATTTATAGATTAACAAATACAATAATTCAACACAGTTTCTTGCACAACAATACACGAATAATACATAGTAGCAAAAATAGGTATACTTGTAGGTTATATAACGCAAAGGGCCCCTCGCGACCTGCTACATAAAAGCTCTACTATGCCTAACACAGGATAACGTGAATAAATCACAGAAGGCAGAGAGGTCTCAGGGACGCGCGGAAGTCCCTAACAGTTCCAGGCTCAAAGATCCATCTCACTACTGGAGCTGCCTAGAGAGGACGATGAACGACCGTCGACCAAGCAGCTCTTTAGTGGGGAGTACTCTTTCCTTTGAGAAACTTCGCGCCATCTGTTCGGCATCACTATTCGCCACAGAACATAGAAGCACCCCTAAAAGATTAGACGAAATGAAAGGGAAACTATTGAAAATAAATCTAGTTCGATGACAAAGCACTTCAGCATTCCTCTACCGACTAAGGAAAACCACGAATAACCAGAGTGGGTGGCGAACGGGAAATGAACCCAGGACCACCCGAATGCGAGCCCACGTGTTACTGCGGAGCTGTCTCGCTCGGTAAAAAACGGTATAATTTATTAGGTATTTAATTTTTCGAAATTTTGCAAAAAAAAAAAACAAACAAACAAACAAACAAACAAACAAACAAAAACAAAGCTTGTTAGGCAAAAGTTAAACAAGTGCGGGCATTGGAAATTAGCAAAAGAAATTGAATTGTGTACATAAAGAAACGATTCCGAATGTATTATAGTTATAACACTTTCCCTACTCATCGGTTGTTATATTCATCTTCTACAAGCTATTTGCGCAAAAACCAGTTTTTTCGCTACTTTATGTTATTCGTTATAAAGTTTGTAGGGATGGTTTCGCTACATATTTTGTTGTAGGAACAAAGAGGTGCAGAAGGCTAAATGATCGCCATGCTTTAATATGCTAGTTCATTATCTATATGATATCCTCAGAAAATGAATATTGAGCGACTCTAAGTTCTATGTATCCCTGGCTCATATGAGTGTTTTCCCCTCAAATCATTCTTTCAACTTGCGGATAAAACCTCCCTGGTTAAAGTAAATTAAACTCCAAGAAAAAAAGAAAAAGTAGTGAGGAGGAATTAGAAGGAGGGGTCTCCAATAACTGGAGCACAATCCCGCATGAGGCCACAGTGGGCTTTTTGTTTCCAAGATGACCTCTGGGAGGTAGGAATGAAGGGACGACGATATGCGCTAGCAACATCGTCGTCAGCACCCTAATAGTTCTAATATAATGGCTCTGCCTGAGCTACCTGCAAGCTGAGGGTCCCGGATGAATGATACAACTTTCAGGAAGAAAGGGGAACCCAGCAGTCTTGCCAGGTGCCTGTCGCAATACATCATCCGCCGTTATCTGGTCCTTCAACCTTTAAACAGATGAGAGGAAATTATGGGCAGAAAAGAAACCACCCCAGCATTCACCTACCGCACTCGGAAACCACAAAAAACCCATGATCAGAGCAGTAGTCTCGACAGTAATCGATCCTGCAACCTCCCGAAAGCGAGCCTTAACACATCTCCGCTCGACAAGAAAGAAAGCAAGAGCATCTACATGTGCTGCGGTATGGGGTTGTTGTTACACAACGGCAGCATACCTAGTGTAACATACACAAGGGGAGTTGCAGAAAGAGGCTGTAACGACAGGATTAAGCGTTTTCATATTCGCTTGTAGAGAGGAGTGTGCAAGTTTGGGTACACCCTGTACTTATAGAATATGCGATTTGTTCGTAGAGTTGCTCCAGATGAGACCCAGTTCTCCCCACTATTTCAACTCTAGTTGGGATAAAAAAAAAGTCAACACTGACAAATTCTTTCACCCCCTTTCCTCAAAATCCCTCCCTTCCCTCCGAGTTCTTTCAGACTTATCGGATGACGTGGATCATTATAATAAGCCAAGTGTAGAATCAAAGTCACCTACCTCCAGCCTGAAGAAGGTATTGATAAATTCCAAGCTATAAACAACACCCAGCCCTAGTGACGAAGAGACATGTGAATAATACGCTGCCAGCATTCGCTTAAGCCTTCCGAGATACGAGGCACAAGAAACATTGTGAGCGCTGGAAAAGGGTTCAGATCAAGTAGGAAATATTAGAGGATTTGGGAAAGAAAGGAGAAGACGAGAAAGGATATTTCCAAAGGCGGAAATAGTTACAGAAACACAATCTCAGAAGGATATGTAAAGCTATAAATCCTTACACCATCCGAACTAAATCCATTTATGATGCACATTTTAATTTTGAAGTGTTTTTACTTTCTCTAAGACCTACTAATAGTAAATAGCGAAAATATTGCATTACACACAAAATTGTAATATTAAGATTTCGTTAGAGATAAAATGTTGTGGTTGCCCGAACAAAAATAAAGGTCTGGGACTGAGTGAATGAGTGACTGAGAGAACGAGTGAGTGACTGAGAGAACGAGTGAGTGGGTGCCTGACTGACTGACTGACTGACTGACTGACTGACTGACTGACTGACTGACTGACTGACTGACTGACTGACTGACTGACTGACTGACTGACTGACTGACTGACTGACTGACTGACTGACTGACTGACTGACTGACTGACTGACTGACTGACTGACTGACTGACTGACTGACTGACTGACTGACTGACTGACTGACTGACTGACTGACTGACTGACTGACTGACTGACTGACTGACTGACTGACTGACTGACTGACTGACTGACTGACTGACTGACTGACTGACTGACTGACTGACTGACTGACTGACTGACTGACTGACTGACTGACTGACTGACTGACTGACTGACTGACTGACTGACTGACTGACTGACTGACTGACTGACTGACTGACTGACTGACTGACTGACTGACTGACTGACTGACTGACTGACTGACTGACTGACTGACTGACTGACTGACTGACTGACTGACTGACTGACTGACTGACTGACTGACTGACTGACTGACTGACTGACTGACTGACTGACTGACTGACTGACTGACTGACTGACTGACTGACTGACTGACTGACTGACTGACTGACTGACTGACTGACTGACTGACTGACTGACTGACTGACTGACTGACTGACTGACTGACTGACTGACTGACTGACTGACTGACTGACTGACTGACTGACTGACTGACTGACTGACTGACTGACTGACTGACTGACTGACTGACTGACTGACTGACTGACTGACTGACTGACTGACTGATGGAGTGAATGAATGATAAAGGGATAGATTCTTGCAAAATATATCTTATTCAATATATAATAAATATAAGTTACTCGCTTACAATAAAATACACTGATTCTATATTGTTTTAGATATTATGCTAATATAGACCTCATCACAGTCAATTAGAATATCTAAAACAACGTATGACTCAAAATTTAGGATCGAGACTGCACAGCATTCTTCCCCTGACACAATGATAAGAGTTAATCATGATAAATGTTGACAGAAATAGGTTGAACGCGAATTTTTAGCACTTACAAGAGCACATATTAGAGACTGCCACTATAATGACTATAATGTTTTTTTTTTAATACCTAGTTTCCAGTACCTCAGGTGAAACAAAAAGAACGTCTATTCCTTAAAATAATGGAAGATTAAAAGCAAATATGTAGAAAATGACAGTACTGTAAAACATTTATATTTGTTATCCATATACTGCCTTTAATATCCTAGGTCATATCGACGTCATTCCTTCGAAGCAATATTGGCAATGAAGTCCCGTTTAATCTCGGATTCTGTTTTTAAATTTTCACACAACTCACACTTTCCTTCATACCTCTTGACCATAGGATGGATAGGAAACAATCCTACTTAAATAAAAACGCCCATCTTCAAGCAGGGAAGCGAACCCAGGACCTCTGAATTTTACTTTTAGAGTGCTAACCTCCAGGCCACAGAGACAGTTCAGAAAACACTCCATACACATTGTTAACTTTATCGAGTACATTTTCATTTTCCCTACTATGTATAGTAAGTAGAGGAAGTATTATATTCCACCCAAAAATTCAATTTCGAGATTTCCCCGGAAATATATGTTTTGAGGACCCCTGAAAACCCCCCAAAAGCATTCTTAGAAAAAGGTGTGTGTGTGTGTGTGCGTGTGTGTGTGCGCGCGCGCACGCGCGCGCATCTGTGGTCTGTCAGCCTGTGAACAGCATAACTCAAAAACGAAAAGTCGGTTAAAAAGCAAAGTTGATATTGCACTTTAATGTCTTTCAAGGATGCGACACAAAGATTTTGAAGAAAATTCCTCCATCCTAAACTACCCTTTACATGAAAAATGTTTCGCAAATATTGATTTTCTCGAAAATAGCTAAGGATTTCGGTTAAAATGGCACATGCTTAAGACATTTTTATGGCAAATGAAATGTATATTTTAAATTTTCTGGTTATAGCACAGGCAGTCCTGTTTACTCTTGATGACTTTTTATAACTGGTAAACCGTAAGAGATCGACCAAATCTTACTGTACAAAAATATAGATCTCGTTTAAACACAATTTACCTGCAACGAATTTACCTGTAATGAATTTTTGGAGGAGTGAATCATTTCGGAGATATTTCTTGTTATTTGTGCAATAAGAAGCAATAGTTATCCTTTTCTCATACGGAAGGATATCACTCAGATTTTACTTTCTCTACTGGTATGTAGGGGAAATATTGTACTCCACCCAAAAATTCGTCGTCGAGGTTTCACCTGTATATTTTGAAACCCCCTGAATCCCAAAAAAAGCATTTTTAGAAAAAGGTTCGTGTGTGTGTATGTGTGTGTGTGTGTGTGTGTGTGTGTGTCAGTCTCTGTGTCTCTCAGCCTGTGGACAGCATAACTCAAAAACGAAAAGTCGGTTAAAAACTAAATTATGTATTTAAGTTTAATGTCTTTCAAGGATGCGACACGAAGGTTTTGAAGAAAATTGCCCTACCCTAAACTACCCTTTACATGGAAAATTTTTCGAAAATGTTGATTTTCTTGAAAATCGCTCTAACGATTTTGATTAAAATTTCATATGTTTGAGATATTTTTGTGACAAATGAAATGTGTATTTTGAATTTTCTGTCTATAGACCCTGCAGTCGTGTTTACTTTGGACGACTTTTGCGTAACTGGTAAACTGTTAGAGATAGACCTAATCATACTATACAAAAATGTAGATCTTGCTAAAATACACAATTTATGTCTCAATACATTTTCTTGTAGGGTGAACCATTTCGGAGATATTCCTTGTTATGTGTGTGAGTTTCGGAAAACTTAAAACCTTCGTGAAATGGAATATGTTAAAAGAACAAAGAGAACGGAATCTCAAAGCTTTAAAAGATTTGACTATCACTCAAAGCCTAATGTATTCCGACATTCCCCTTGTACCTACAAGAAAATAAGCAATAAGATAATTTGTCTCAACTAACACGAAGAAGATATAGGAATAAGAGTTTGTAAGAATGGTTAGTACAAGAGTAGAGAGTCATGTGAGTGCAATACATCAGATTTTTTTATATTTTATCTGTGCAAAGAGAAGGAAATTTTAAAGCCCTCACATAGCGATCAGCTTTAAAAGAAATGACTCGCTGAAAGCCTACTGTGGGCCATGACAAGGCATTTGATTTTCACGATACTGCTATAATAAATTAGTAATTATACTAATAATAATAGCAAGAGATAGATCAAATCTAACAATAAAAAATCTGATGTGTTGCACTCACATGACTTACTCTACTCTTGTACTAACCATTCTAACAAACTCTTATTCCTATATCTCCATGTTAGTTAAGATAAACATTCGTACAAATTATCTTACTGCTTATGTCCTTGTAGGTGCAAGGGGAATATTAGAATACAGAAGGCTTTGTGGGACAGTCAAATCTTTTTTACCTTTGAGATTCCGTTCTCTTTGCACGATTAACGTATAAAAAAATGAACAACGTTGCTGCATTTCGCTAAAGTTCTAAGTTTTCAGAACTCACACACATAAGGAATATCTCCGAAATGGTTCACCCTACAAGAAAATTTATTGAGATATAAATTGTGTATTTTAGCAAGATCTACATTTTTTGTACAGTATAATTTGGTCTATCTCTAACGGTTTACCTGTTATGCAAAAGTCGTCCAGAGTAAATACGACTACAGGGGCTATAGCCAGAAAATTCAAGATATACATTTCATTTGTCATAAAAACATCTCAAACATATGACATTTTAATCAAAATCGTTAGAGCCATTTTTAAGAAAATCAAAATTTTCGAAAAATTTTCCATGTAAAGGGTAGTTTAGGGTGGGGCTATTTTCTTCAAAATCTTCGTGTCCCATCCTTGAAAGACATTAAACTTAAATACCAACTTTGGTTTTAAACCAACTTTTCGTTTTTGAGCTATGCTGTCCACAGACTGACAGACTGACACACAGACACACACACGGACCTTTTTCTAAAAGTGCTTTATTTTTGGATTCAGAGGGTCTCAAAACACATATTTCCGGTGAAATCTCGACATCGAATTTTTGGGTGGAATACAATACTTCCCCTACTTACCAGTAGAGAAAGTAAAAATGTATATCTCCTTAAAGTACACAATGTATGTGCAAATGAATTTTTCGGAAGAGTGAACGGAATTTCAAAGACTTCATATAGCGAACAGCTTTAAAAGGTTTGCCTGTCACTCAAAGCGTTCTGTATTCCAACATTCCTGTTGCATCTACAAGGAAATAAGCAATAATTTCTGCAAATGCTTACCTCGAGCAACATGAAGAAGACAGAGGAATAAGAGTTTGAAAGAATAGTTAATACAAGAGTAGAGGACATCATGTGAGTGCAGCACGTCAGATTTTTCTTGGGGTACTTTTTTATCTATTTCCCATGCAAGTCAGACAATACGAAATTCAACAAGAATGGAGACCACTCACAGAAAAATTTAGATAGCACTTCATTTGTTACGATAATATCTGAAAAATGTATTTTAATACAAATTACTGAAGAAGTTTTTGTGAAAATAAAAGGCATAGAAATGTTTTCTTCTAAGGGTCGTTCAATGTCGCGAAAAAAGTGGTCGGTGAAAAATGCCGTGTTTGAAAAACTCTGTCATCATGCTTGAGCAGGGACCCGAAGAGGAATGTGAGGATTTAGATATTCCAGTGTATATAATAAGCAGTCAGTCTCATTTACTTTAGACTTGTTGGTGTTACGTCAGTAATTGTAAGTAATACTGAAATACAGCCTTGACCTAAGTGTACTATTTTCGATGTGCTTTGATTAAACCCCAATTCCCTTCACATTTTCCCAAGCTTTGTACTAGCAAAATGACTTATTACGGATAAGTTTGGTCTATTTTAAAACCACTTAATAAACTTTTTACTATTGTTCAAGAATTTTGTTCACGAGCTCTCTTTTTCGCCTGATAAGTGCATTTATTTACCTCTAGACTTCATTGGGTGCTCCACACTGAGGTTCCGATACTGCCGAACTATTGTTCATCTTGTTAATGTTCTGCAACGTTTATTGAGTCTTTCCTTCACTGATGTTTCTCTGTACATTCGGCATAGGTAGCCTTGTGAACCGCACATAGCTTTTCCTTATCAGTAGTAACCACTTCCATAACAACTGCTTAACACTTTCAGCGAAACAGAAACAGACAGATCTGTGATCAAAGCAGTAAAATGTGATGACATACACGTACTACATGACATGCAATGCACGATTTCTGGCCGGTATTTTCAAATTCCTGGATACCTTAAAACCGAACCAATCCTACTCAACTACCAAACTATTTTTTGACCGCTTATTTCACAACATTCCTTTTGAATTAACGCTTTTTTTACATATCCAGGTGGTTCTGAGTTAGATGAAAATGCCTAATTTGTTATTTATCGACTTTTCGCTGTTTAATTATGCTGGTTAGACACAGAGAGAGAGAGAGAGAGAGAGAGAGAGAGAGAGAGAGAAAGAGAGAGAGAGCAAGTTTAAGTGCCTTTTGGTTTCATGAGATCCGAAAACGTGTATTTCTGGTGAAATTGCAATGTTGTGTTTTGGGTGCAATACGAAATTTCCTCTGCCTTGCACACTAGCAGCTGGAGAAAATAAAAAAAGACACGAGTCAATATTAAAGGGCCCATATAATGTACGAAACATATAATTACAGAGCCAAGAGTCCTGAAGAGTGGACAAATTCCATTGGTATTGCTCGGGATCGACTGTATGAGAGTCAACGCCAATACACACGACAGGGCATATAAATTGAGTGCTCTTTCGCTCTAATTTTAGCCCATAAACAGCTGTTTGGAAAAGAGCAGCTTGACAATCGTCAATAACATAACATAACAGCGTGGCTCCATTAGCAAGAAGTCTATCAGATCAATATAGTGGCTGGTTCATGACGTGATACCACCATCCTAATCTTATCTTATTATTATTCACGACACGATCATGGACCAAATCTGATGGATGTGCTAGTCCCCAGTTCCACGTTCAACCCAATTAACTCCTAATCATCCGTGCCATGTATCACCACTATTGCCATAATATCGGTCTCACAGTCTGTGGCGAGTAGAAATAGGACCCACGTCCTCTCCCAAATGGTAGCTCTGCTAAATACTAACGGCCCAAATTACTCAAATGACGTACGTTACATAACTCGTTATGATTTATTTTAGATATGTGACAAGTTAAACCATTAACACGTAGGTACGCTAAATTAAGTATTACATTCCATTCAAAAATTCGATACCGATATTTCAACGGAAATACGTTTTGATGCCCCTTGAACCCAGAAAGAACCATTTTAAAAAACGTACTATGCATGTCATCTCTATATATGTGATCAATAAAGCTCAAAGCCGAAAAGTCCTATACATACGCACTTACTATTTAGTTTGTATCTACACAGGAAAATTTTCAAGAAAATCTCCCACTCCAAACTACGCTTTACATGGGACATTTATTTGGTTCTTTTTTATTTTATCAAAAATGGCTCTAAGATTTGTATTAAAATAACATATATTTAAGATATTTACATGACAAATGAAATATACATCTTGAATTTTCTAAGAATAACCTATGAAATCTTTTTCATTTGTGGCATTTCGTTTAATTTTGTATAACGGATAAGAGACAAAAACATACTACATATAACAGAGTTTATTTTAAATAACTTTTCGGAGGATATGGGAATTTAGAGGTATTTTATTGCTGAATTTTATAGTAATGCTATCCTTGTCTCTTTAGCTGTTTTTTGCGATATCATGCAAAGAGTGTGTAATTTCTAGGTGAGCTTATATTGACTAGTTTTCAAACATATGACTACCGATTTGGTTTCCTCTAAGCTCCTTGTAATTACAATGGAAATGTGTAATGTTAACCGTAACTATTTGTGCAAAGGTAAATAAAAAAGTAAACCTTCATGAAAATAATAGAACCTACATAAAAGGATACGATAAGGAGCTGAGAAAGTCATGTAAACGCAACACATTAGCTTTTGATTGCTTTTTTTACTACTTAACAACCAAAAACTCGATATCGAAATTACATTGCAAATAAAAGCCTAGAAGTGCATTGAACCTGAAAAAAAAGATTTTACAAACGGTATGTATGTGTGTTTGTCTCTCCATCTATAAGTAGCTTAACATAGGATACCACATACTGAATTTTTAAAATAATTTCTATGAAAGTTACTGTTAATTCATTTTCTATAAAAGCCTATAGACATTGAACAACTAAGATACAGTTGATGGCCTCGGTTTAAATACACTATACGGGTGTGTGAAAATATTTCGAATGTTCATGGTGCAGTTTTGTTCAATTAATATCAAATTTTCAATTTATTTTCTTCGAATAAAGAGGTCTAAAGAGCTGTTTCTTGATATTAAGCACACTTTTGGGTTTTTCATAGTTTAATATATGATTTAGAAAATTAAAAGTATTACATAATTGCGCTATTTTAGGAAACTTTTTAATGTTACACAACATGTAATCTATCACTATAACATTTGCATTTGAAAAATAACATTCAAATATTAAGATTCTGAAATTTTATTACGTTGGGTATTTTACATATAACTCGAACTTTAGTTTTGGAAAAGTATTTTAGAAGAAAATTAGATACCTACATAAGACAACCAAAAAATACGTTTATTATAATTGAATAATCTGACAGAATTTTACCTAGTTTGCAGAATTGGACAAAAATAGCTATTTCAGTAGGTATCTAGTACTCATTACGGAAAAATACCAAATTTAAGATAGCATCATCAAAGAGTGTGACATAAAGATTCTCCAAAGAAAATGAAAAATCTAATATGTTGCACTCACATGACTTTCTCTACTCTTGTACTAACCATTCTTACAATCTCTTATCCCTCTATTTTCTTCGTGTTAGTTAAGTTAAAAATTTGCAGGAATTATCTTATTGCTTATTTCCTTGTAGGCGCAAGGGGAATATGGGAATACAGTAGGTTTTGAGCAATAGTCAAATCTTTCAAAGCTTTCAAGTTCCGTTCTCTATCTTAGATAGTTTTTTCCGTAACACAAAATTGAAATCTGCTCTTTCATTTTTAAACACGCTGTATATTACTAACTACAAGATATAGTAATATTTTGTTACAACGGGAGAATTCATAACAAATATAGTAATTTTGAGTGCATAAGGTAACGCAACGCTCGTTTTTTTTTTTTTTTTTTCTTCGGTTATTCCGCATTAATTATTTTAGCAGTATCTTTGAGAACTGAACCATTATATCATTATAATTATTTATAGAAAAGCAACCGGCTTGTTAATATTTAAGAGCTTATCCTCAGATCTCCATTCACTAAAACAAGAGAAACGAAAGCCTGTCATCGAAATAACGAAAGAGCTTATAAATTCGCTTCAAGAGAAAATGAACAAGTAATTTTCTGGTATAAATATATTTATTGTAAACTAAAAATGAAGCGTAAGATACAAATATGAAGAAAAAATATCTAATCTGCATGAGGAATGTTCAAATGAATATAATTTATTGTTTCACTCCGCTCATTGGACAATATTTTTGCTTTCTCTACTACTTAATAAAAACCAGAGGAGGTACTGCACCCCACCGGGAAATCCGATAGTTAGGCCAAAAATACACGTTTTTTTTTTTTAATAAAAATTGTTAAAAAGCATAAGAAATGAAGTTTTTCAGACGAATATTTACCTCAAATTGCTCTTGGGCTCCACAAGTATCAGTAATACGACGTTTTGAAGACTTCCATCGTTTTCGTCTTCAGGGAAACTGAACTGTGAGGAAAATATTTCCACCCTGGAATTCCATTTGAAGACCTGGCTGGTAGCCTGAGAGGATTTGAGACAAATATTCGTCAATAAAACCTCAGTTCTTATTTGAAGTAAAAAACAAGGTATATAGGAAAATGTGTGTGCGATACAGGGAAGGAGAGGGGGGTGGTGAACAGCATAAATCTAAAATGAAATGTGGAATAAATATCAAATTTGGTATTTAGTATCTTGCAAGAGTGCGACATGAAGATTCCCCAACCCTAAAATACAAAAGTTTTAGTTATCTTTGCTTTCAAAAATGGTTCTAATGATTTTTATCACAATACCAAATTCTTAAGATAAGTACATGACAATTAAAATGTGTATCTTGAATTTTTGTGGGTGTAGCTTGCAAAGAGATGTTCATTTTGAATTGATCTATTTTTATTTTCCATTCATATGTCACCTTTAACATCTAAGGTCACAGCTTTGGAACAATAAATTTGCTTTACAGCAATGATGTTCATTCGCTTTTCGTTTTCCTTTCCGCCACCTCCATCCTGCACTCCTCCGTAGCCTTGGCTGCGGCTGGAGAACGCAGTAACCAGGCAATAAGGGTAACCTCTGGGATAATGATTCTCCAGAGATATGACACGAAGACTTTTCAAGAAAATTCTCCTACCACAGACTACCCTTCACATGGAAGATTTTTCACATTTTTCAATTTTCTCAAAAATAGCTGACGATTATGTTTCAAATTGTATGTATTAAAGATATTTACATGAAAATAAAATGAATAATTTTTAATTTTCTTGGAATAGCCTGCAAAGCCTTTTTCATTTCGGAAAAAAACATTTGTTCGATTTTGAGTACGTAGTTTGTGTTTGTAGTGTTTAACGCCCGCTTTTACTACTACGGCACCGCAGGCGGTGACACTGATGATACATGGAATGAAGATGGAGCACCGGTGGAATGAGATGGCGGGGGAAACCGGAGTACCCGGAGAAAACCCGCCCTGACGCCGCTTCGTCCACCACGAATACCACATGCGGGTCCCTGGGATCGAACCCTGAGTACGTAGTAAACCATAATAGAAATAAACGTATTGTAGTACAAAAAATGTAGAATCTGTTTAACACAAACAATTTATTCGATTATTACGATTATTATTATTATTATTATTATTATTATTATTATTATTATTATTATTATTATTATTATTATTATTATTATTATTATTATTATTATTATTATTATTATTATTATTATTATTATTATTATTATTATTATTATTATTATTATTATTATTATTATTATTATTATTATTATTATTATTATTATTTGTGACGTCAATCACTTTCGGTATATCCTATTTTATTGGTTCAGATTTTTTTCATTTTTTAACGCGTTAAAGCTATATTTTTTCCCTGAGACAAATACTAAATTTCATATTGGTAGATAAGTAATTAGTCAAGATTAGTGGAGTGCTCACTATGTTTATTTTTGATCTTTTCTGGCCCTTTGAATTATAGCTGAATGCTTTAGAGAACTTTTATTTGCAAATTATCTGTGATTCTTTGAACATTTTACACAATCATTTGTCTACAATACTAAATTAGAGAAATAATTCTAAAATGGTTACCTGTCCTATAAACTCCATGATAGAACAAATGCTTGACGAAAAACACAAACTAGGTGGATGTCTATGCCTGTGATCAGCAGTGGGTGTCTTACGGCTGAAATGATAATGATGCTTGTGGAATATTTGTATGTATCTATAACTCATGTAATTCGGAAACGAATCTAATGATTGCGATGAAAATTTATGTATAGCTAACGTCTTGTATAACGGGGAGGGTAATCTGACTCAGTAAATTGTAAGTTAAAGAAAAAAAGAAAACACACAATTTTACAACAGAAAATAATCTGATGTGCTGCACTCACATGACTTTCTCTACTCTTGTACTAACCATTCTTACAAACTCTTTTATTCCTATATCTTCTTCGTGTTAGTAAAGATAAACACTTGTACAAATTATTTTATTACTTATTTCCTTGTAGGTACAAGGGGAATATTAGAATACAGTAGGCTTTGAGCGATAGTCATATATTTTAAAGCTTTGAGATTCCGTTCTCTTTGCACACTTAACATAAAAAAATGAACAACGATGTTCCATTTCACGAAAGCTTTAAGTTTTCCAAAATTCACACACATAACAAGGAATATCTCCGAAATGGTTCACCTTACAAGAACATGTATTTAGACATAAATTGTGTATTTTAGCAAGATCTACATATTTTGCACAGTAAGATTTTGTCTATCTCTAACGGTTTGCCAGTTATGCAAAAGTAGTCCAGAGAAAATACGACTACAGGGGCTATAGCCAGAAAATTCAAGATATACATTTCATTTGTTATAAAAATATCTCAAACATATGATATTTTAATCAAAATCGTTAGTGCCATTTTCAAGAAAAACAAAATTTTCGAAAAATTTTCCATCTAAAGGGTAGGTTAGGGTGGGGCTATTTTCTTCAAAATCTTCGTGCCGCATCCTTCAAAGACATTAAACTTAAATACGAACTTTGGTTTTTAACCTACTTTTCGTTTTTGAGTTACACACACACGCACACACACACACACACACACACACACACACACACACACGGACCTTTTTCTAAAAATGCTTTTTTTGGGTTCAGGGGGTCTCAAAACATATTTCCGGTGAAATCTCGACATCGAATTTTTGGGTGGAATACAATACTTCCTCTACTTACCAGTAGAGAAAGTAAAAATACCGCCGAGCGAAGCTCCGTCGGCCAAGTAGTAAACCAATTTGTCAAATATACTTATATTATACATTTTAACACTTCTTAATCACGTTTAAAATTATCTTTTTCCATATATTTATTAGTTTATGACAATCCGGAAATGAACAGCTGTCCAACTGCAGAATTCTCACCCTCCTCCCCCACCCCACCCCTCTCTCTCACTCCCTCGCCATTATCCGCTCCATAATATCCCAATATCACCATGCCGTGCAGCATAACATTTCAACAATTAAAGCAAACGAGAATGAAAAGCGCTTGTTTTAAAGCAAACAGTGGCGCTTTGCATTAATGTGGAAGATTTGCGCTCCCCACCTTGGAGTTTTTCGAGCTGTCTCAAGCATTTAGAGCGATATTTCATTGGGATTGATGGTCATTTTGGCGACCAGAAGCTGCCAACATAGGAGCAACAGGCCGTTACCGCACTTGGACGTCGTAGCATTGAAAAGTCTGGCCGACCGACTGCGGTCCAGGATTTTGGAGAGCTTGATTTATTGGAGAGAATGTTTGCAGAGCGGGTTGCCGGCCGGCTACTCTTGGATCAGTAGGAAAAATCCCAAGATGCGGTAGCGCTGTGAATTACTGGCCAGGGAGAATCCCATTCCGTAACAATAAATAATATTCTGACATATGTGTACTTTGCTAAAGGTTAATTATTAGGACAGCCGATACATTCGGTGCACCCTTCTCCATAATCCTGCGCCGCATTGATCATGAACCGTTCGGAATTAATAGCGTCTACTATGAACTGCGGGAAACTTCTGTTTCTGGAGCTACATAAATAACATTCAATTGTAAATTGCAAAATTGAAGTAAAAAATCTTATGTTGCATTCATATAACTTTCTCTATTCACTCTACTATAAGCTATTTTTACAAAAACTTACTCTTCTATCTACTTCTTGGTCAGCTATTTAGATAATCTTTCATATCACTAAGAAGGATACAATAGGCTAACGCAGCGATGTCCAACCTGGTCTCTTTGGAGACGCTTATGTAATTAACGACTATTCCCCACTCCACTCTTTCAGTTGGAGGGAGAATCAACTCTTACTTGTGACGTGTACAAACACAACCAGACAGTCACTGTCCAGCGACAGACACAAATAGACGATTCCATGGCAGTTTCTAATTCATAACTTGAACTTTCTTGGAATGTCCTCAGAAGACCTCTTCATACCTTTGCATACAATGCAAACAGTGAGAGACAGAAAATTCTTATTAAATAAAAAATGTGCTACCTGTTAAAACGTAACATTTATTCGAAACACTTTTATTTGGTTTTTTAGTGAACCATTTTCGAGATACTTTTCATTATTTGTGTGAATTTGCTAGTACCTATAGTACCAAATAGAGATATGTAATTCCCTTTTATCTCTTGGCCTTGCAAAGGGAATGGAATCTCAAAGGCATCGCATAGCAACCAACTCTTTAAATATTTCACTATCGTTTAAAGCCTACTGTATTCCCATATTTCCCTTTCACCTTCAGGGAAATTAGCAATAATATACTTTCTGAAAATGCTTGTGTTGTTTAAAAGTAGATAGACAAATAAGCATTTGCAAGAATAGTGTGTATAAGATTGAGTATAGCGCTACATATATTTCTCCAAATTGAACTATACTAAAAGTCTGCATCGCAATAGATTGCGCGACGATCACTTGGTGTATCTTCTAAGGCTATGTACTTCGACTTTGTCGCCAAATATTGATAGTCTTTTTAAATGTAGACAGTACAAACGAAGTCACTTATGAGCAGATAGATGTTTATCGCATAAGATTTAAAAGTGCTTTTGTAAATCACACGCAACGTACATATAAGAAAACCGTCAATGAAACACAATACACTGTGTGTGTTAAAGAGTGCCAAATTCCGCGTATAGTGAATGGAGGTAAATCCAACCTCCCCTCCTCCACAAACGCTGGGCTAAAGCGATAGTAAGATTTTTTTTTAAATCTGATGTTTGCACTCATATGTACTAGTAGGAGAAGCATTTCAGTGCCTGCCTATCCAAGCTTAGTGCACATGGATGTAGCCCACGAAATACCGCGCAAACCAAAGTAAACACACCTGCCTTTTAGGCACACTCATTCAAACGACAAACAGTCGCGTACAAAGTAAACGTGTACCTGCAGATAGGCAGCTAAGTTAGAATTATATGCAGGGTTACAGGGAGCTATTAAATTGCACATTGGGATATGTAAAAGGGACAATGAAATAAGAATTTGAATAATATGTGACAGATTGAATTATTTATACCATTCATAAATTTATTGATAAACATTATTATTTTGTAACCTGCTGCATTGTATGACCATATGCATTTTCAGTATCTCAAAAACAAAACTTTTATAATAGATTGTAGAATGAAGTATCTTCCGGGCTGTTATAATAGACTGTAGTCTATGTTTTATAATAGGCTTTCCATGCTTTGAATCTAACTCCTCCACAACCGTATACATAAATTTGGTTTGAGACATACATAAAGATTTATTTCAATTGTACATTAATCCTGAGTTCAGTTCCTTTATTCGTAAATACTGCACTGCACTGCATCCTGGAGCCGCTGTGCGTAACACAGCCAGTGCCTTAATGTCCGCGTGATCGTAACCTGCAGTGTTCTTGTGGGACTGAAAAGCTACTGAAATGCCTCACTCTGCTCATATGATTTTCTCTACTCTTGTACAAACTATTCCTACAAACGCTTATTCCTCTGTCTAATTCATGTTAATCGAGATAAACATTTGCAGAAATTATCTTATTGCTTACACTCTTGTAGGTACAAGGGGAATATTGAAATACAGTAGGCGTTAAGCAATAGTCAAATATTTTAAAGCTGAGTGTTGGCCCTGTTCTGGTGTTCTCCTTGCATAGTTAAAAAGTGAATAACAACTTCCCAACATAACATAAGCATTGAAAAATTCAGACAAAAAACAAGAAATCATCGAAACCGTTCACTCCACAAAAAAAAATAATAATAATAATAATAATAATAAATAAAAAAAAAATAGATTTGACATAAATTGTGTTTTAACGAGTTCCACAAAATTTGGGGAAATTCCAAGACCCTGGCTCAAAGTTTCATAGCAGAAAGGTAGATTAAATAATTCAGATACGTTGTTTATTGTTTTGGGAAAACTAAATCTCTATATTTGGCCAAAAAAGCAATGGTTTTGTTTCTTTGTTATCCCAAATGTAACAGAATTCTGAAGCCATATATGAGTGGCAATTGCATTTTAACGAAATCTATATTTTTGTGTAATGCATCCTTGTGGTTTACTAGTTATACGAAATTATGCAAAGTGCATTCAAAATGAAAAATATTTCACAGGTTATTCACAGAAAAGTTAAGATATAAAAATTAAAAAATTATTTAATTGTTTAACGAGAGTCAATTGCCAGGATCACGTCAGCGTCACCGGTGTGCCGGAATTTCGTACCGCAGGAGTTCTTTCACATGCCAGTAAATATACTGACATGGAGCTATCGTTCTTAAGCACACTTAAAAAACATCGATCGAGGCCGGACTTGAACCCGAGACCTTGGGATCAGTAGGCCAGAGTCTATCCAACTGAGCCACCCAGGCCGACAGTTAAGATACAAATTTTATTGGTCATGGAAATATGCGGTCGTGGAAAATGTTTCGATGTAAAGAGTAATCTGAAGTAGAAGGATTTTCTTGAGAATCTTCATGTAAAATTCTTTGATAAAGCTATACAAAGTTTGGCATTTATACAACATTTCCTTTTTGAGTCGTGTTAACAGAAATACATACGCGCCTTTTTCTAAAAATGCATTTGTTGTATATGGACCTCAAAACGGACATTACGATGAATAATCGATAGCAAATGTTTGGGTGGAATGCAATAATGCCGCTCAATATACCTAATCATCACAAATATAAACACGTATAGCACATCAAAGAATGACTAACCAAAACATTTTCATATCATTTATTAACTATCCTATAGTGAATACAAAGAACAGATAGTTACTCAAAATGCCCCTCTTTGGGGGCCACACAGACTTTCAAACAGTGCGACCAATCATCTACAGCGGCACGTGTGACATGTATGTACAAATTCTACACCTTTCCCTTGAAATCTCGTTTTAGAGCCTCTAGATTTCGGTGTCATATCGAGCAAGCTTTGTTCTCGATGATGTGCTATAGTTGGTAATCTAACGGTCCAGATATGGATTTCCCGATGGCCAATATTGATGGCCTTTAAACCCGGGAACATTGTCCTTAAGCCACTGTTGCACGTGTTTAGCCTAATGAGCTGGTGCAGAATCTTGATGAAAACCCAGTATTATATAATACTGTTCGTGCAAAATGCGAATGTTTTCTCTAAACTTAATTGTGATAAATGCCCACAGAAAAAAGTGATAGCTCGTCAATGTTTTAGAAAATAAGCCAATGTATGTTAACCACACCTCATTACTTCTGACATTTCAATCTACAACACTACTACACTATGGAAAAACATAAATGTATCCTAATCCAATAAAAAATGTCTGTCCCAAACTGTATCTCAAACCTCTAGTTTGCACCCAGGACATTTCTTTGAGCTCTCCGCAGCTATAATACTCGTAAGCCAACACAAATTAAAAAGACTGCAAACGAAAGATAAGCGGGAAAATATATATGAATTTGCCTAACGCAATGGCAGCTAGTCCTAGCAGAACTGGTATGACCATCTCAACCTCAAGGTAGCCAATCAAAACACTGATAGATACAAAAAATGTTGACAATTTTTTATAATACATATGTTACCAGAAATATATGTATGTTTCAGGAGCGTAGCGTCAATGGATGTGGGTGATGTGTTACATACTCTGCCAATTTTCCTTAGTTAACTTTTCCTATTATCTATATATTAATCCAATAGGCATTATACTTGCTGAGGAGTATGTTTCGAACAACAATCTGCTATGAATTAGTATTGTTAGCGTATCACGCCAGCGACTGGTGCTTCTGCTTGCTTTATGCCAGTCGCGTCAAACGATAAGCGCGTGCACTGGATGTGACTCAGAGAAGTGCATCTCGCTTGTTGATGTTGAGTTTTAAGCTAAGTTTTTCAGTATTTTGTTTGGTAGTGAAGGCTAATTTCATATTTTTAACTTCTTCTGCACCTATCAGAGTACAACAAGCAGCATTCTAAACAGTAATTTGTGTGAACGTCTAAGAGAGAAATACGCTAGGAAACCGAAGGCAGGGTATGCATATTGCTCACATGCTTCCGCGTGGTTCACTATGAGGAAAGCACATGTTGTAGAGAGAACGCTGCATTTCCAGGAAACCTAATGCTCCGAATATGTAATCCGAGTGCTTGTAATCAACAAACTGAGAATGCAGAAATAAATCATGGGAGTTATTTTTCTGTAATTTTAATATTTAGCAGTAGATCAATTATAACCTTCCATGAAAATTAGAAAAATTGTGAAAAAGAAATCCAAGTTAATAATTTTTATTTAATAAACCAAGACATTACAAAATTTTCTGTTCCCGACATTTCTGAGAGTACTTATCTATTTAAAATTATCAAAATTTTGAAATCTCCATGGTGTGGAGAATTTCAGGTACGGTGCTGAAAATAACTTAAAAAATTAATAAATAAAATACATTTAAAAGTGTTAAAGATATTGCAATGAAACTTTGTATGTAGGTACATTATTCCTTACATGTATTATGTCTTATATGAATTTGAACAAAATTCGCTAATAATAATAAGAGATTTATACATATACATACCCTTCATACGAGTTCCAAGTGCATACCCATGTCCACACTCCATAATACGCCACTGGCAAACTTAACATTCACTGAAAAACTAGCGTTCTGCTTAAGTTTATTATGTGATGCACCACTTATATGGGTCGAATTATGAGGCCAGTTGCCAAGATAGCCTCGAAGGGAGCACCATAATATAATAGTTAACATCCAGGACTGATATCCGAAGTTTTTGACGACTCACAATCCCACTAAGCTCATATAAATCTGAGAAAGCACTGAATGCCGAGACCAACCCAACCCAAAACGCTCCCTAAAGCAAAAGCCTCAGATGTTTCTGCTTGACATACCTATATTCACATAAGGGGTGCCTCGAATACCATCAGCCTTCAGTGACTGAGGGACGTTTCAATGAAAATTTCTAACACATATTTATTTTGGAGCTCCATTTTCCTCAAAAGCTTACCGAGATTCACAGAATCGTAATGCACTATTCCATAAGCGAAAACAGACCAAACCTCATAGTACAATCATACGAATTTGTGTAGCTACTGTAACTTACTTTCATCTCTATTCTGAAATTTATTTTAATGGAAAGGTTGTATTTAGATTTGTTGAATGTTTCTGAAGCAGCTTCAATACACATTTTGTTTTAGTTCAATATGATGCCAAAACGATAGTATAATATTCAAAAGAAGTTCGCTTGGGCCGAACATATTGATTACTATTTGAATGGCTAGGTCAGAAACGAAAAGAACGATGTGTATAGTTTGAAATATTGACCATGCATAGATTTCAATCAGCGGTGTATTACAACACGAAAGCTGCTGTTTTTATTGTATTAGTAATTACTTTCCTTGTTACAAAACCAATTAGATTATAGCGTGATGTGTAACTAAGAGGGGGTTTATAGATAGCATAACCAGCACGTGCAGAACGTTTGCTGACATCCCTGTATTGTCTATTGACACGTGTTGCTGTACCCAGAGATTTTAAAGGGAGATAAATGAGATTTTATGGTCAAATGTTCTTATCTTGTTTTTTCTCGCTTAATAACTATTCTCAAAGTTGTTCATTCAAATTTGATCACCGCCGACTAAAAGCACGTGGTTCGTAACTTCAAAATCCTCGTCTTACAGTAAATCTATGTATATACCATAACTATATAAAGTCCAATGCCCTTTAACATTCAGACACCTTCGCATCGATTTCTATCAAATTTGGCACACATGATGGGATCTAGGCATTGATCTCCATTCCGAAGAGGGTACCGGGGATCGAACCCGGGTCCCCCACGAAAGAACTACTCCCAGTATGGTGGTCTATATCTATATGATTGGTTGAACTACAGTCGTACTGAACAGTTGTATGCAACTTAACCCAATTAGTTAAAGGCTATTAGAGGCATAGATCCAGAAGCTACCTCGACGGGCCCTTAAACCCAACACACTCACTCACTCCAGAAGCTACCGTTAAAACAAGTCAGTTTGGGTGACTCAGTTGGTTAGACGCTCTCCTGCTGATCCCAAGACCGCGGGTTCAAATCTGGCCCATACCGATGGTTTTTAAGTGTGCTTAAAAACGACAGCTCCATGTCAGTGGATTAAAAAAAGGGATGTAAAAGAGCTCCTACGGAACGAACTTCCGTCACACCGGCAACGCTGATATGATCCTGGCAATTGTCGGCGTCGCTAAACAAAAAAAATCTGATGTGTTGCACTCACATGACTTTCTCTACTCTTGTACTAACCATTCTTACAAACTCTTATTCCTCTATCTTCTTCGTGTTAGTTAAGATAAACATTTGTACAACTTATCTTATTGCTTATTTCCTTGTAGGTGTAAGGGGAATATTAGAATACAGTAGGCTTTGTGCGATAGTCAAATGTTTTAAAGCTTTGGGATTCCGCTGTCTTTGCACACTTAACATATAAAAAAATGAACAACGATAATCCATTTCACGAAAGTTCTAAGTTTTCCGAAACTCACACACATAACAAGGAATATCTCCGAAATGGTTCACCCTACAAGAAAATTTATTCAGACATAAATTGTGTATTTTAGCAAGATCTACATTTTTTGTACAGTATGATTTGGTCTATCTCTTAACGGTTTACCAGTTATGCAAAAGTCGTCCAGAGTAAATACGACTACGCGACCTATAGCCAGAAAATTCAAGATATACATTTCGTTTGTCATAAAAATATCTCAAACATATGACATTTTAATCAAAATCTTTAGAGCCATTTTCAAGAAAATCAAAATTTTCGAAAAATTTTCCATGTAAAGGGTAGTTTAGGGTGAGACTATTTTCCTCAAAATCTTCGTATCGCATCCTTGAAATACATTAAATTTAAATACCAACTTTGGTTTTTAACCGACTTTTCGTTTTTGAATTATGCTGTCCACAGACTGACAGACACACACACACGGACCTTTTTCTAAAAATGTTTTTTTGGATTCAGGGGGTCTCAAATTTGAATTTGAATTTGATTTGGTTTAAGGGCGCTCAACTTCTAGGTCATCAGCGCCCTTAAAAGATTCATGGCAATAGCCATATAAATTTCACTCAAAAAATAAAAATACTAGCAACAAGAAAAATATACAAAGTTTAAAAGCAGTGGCAATAACCAGATATGAAACAAGGTAATAAATATGTCCAAAATCAGAAACAGATAATTAAAAAATTTTAAATCCTCAAGTTGATATTGCACTCCGCTAAAAAATTAAAAACTCTATCAACCGCTGTTTTGTCGTCCGCTAGGACCTCTGCAAGTCTGGCAGGCAGCTGCAGGGGATCCCGAAGGTGCGCTAGAGAGCAACACTCTAGCAGCACGTGGCGAACTGACAAAAGGTTGTCACACAGCGGACATAGAGGCGCAGGGTCCCTTTTAAATAGGTAACCATGCGAAAAATTGCAGTGCCCTATTCTTAATCGAGCCAAACTAACCTCCTCGCGACGAGATGTGCGACAGGAAGTTACCCAGTTTATCGGAAGTTCTTTCACTTCTTTAAGCTTATTACCACGGAGAGCTGACCACTCGTCGTGCCAGGACGACAGCACCGCTCTCCGCACTTCAAGCCTAAAGTCTTCCGAAGTAACACGTGAGATGATAATTCTGGGTTCTGTAGTTGCCGTCTTTGCTGCTAAATCTGCCATTTCATTCCCCGGCAAACCTACGTGACCAGGAATCCATGCACACACCACGTCAACGCCAGAAGCGTGTAAAACATGGAGGGCATCCTGGATACGTTGTACAATAGGGTGGGGGTTGTACAACTGACAAAGGCTCTGCAGTGCACTAAGGGAATCGCTCAAAATCAGGCAGTCACCTAATTTACGACGGCGAACATACAAAACGGCTCGATAGATTGCATAAACCGAATGCATATGATTCGGTTCCATAAACATAAGCACATCCAACACCGTTGGAGCCCTTTGACCCATCGGTGTAAATATATCGACGGTCAGTGTAGCCTGACAAAAATTCTAAGAAACACGTGCGGATACTTGAAATAGGCATCGTGGACTTCTGGTGTACGGTCATCCCAAGATCTACATGGGGCGTGCCAGATAGCCAAGGGGGGTAAAGCCTCTCGCCCTTGGCGAACATCACAGGCAGTTCCATTCCAAGCTTCACTAGGAGCTCTTGGAAATGGAACCCCGCAGGTTTAGGACTAAGGGTGCTATTCCTATATCGTTCTCTTAGCGTGGTGGTGAAAAAAGAAGCGAACGTTGGGTGCTTAGGCATACATCTAAGCGCACAACCATAATTTGCCAAGAGAATCTCACGCCGATATTGCAGAGGAGGTTCTGCGGACTCGGCGTAAAGGCTCACCACTGGGCTTGTTGGAAAAGCTCCTGTTACAATGCGGATGCCCCTATTATGGACCACGTCTAATCTTCTCAGCACAGATGGTCGTGCTGACGGATAAACAATACACCCATAGTCTAGCTTGGATCGGATGAGTGCGCGATAGATTCGTAATAAAATTGTCCGATCCGCTCCCCACGACTTGCCATTCACTACTCGCATGATATTTAGGGAACGGTCACATTGTGCTCTTAGCTGTGCAATATGCGACGACCAACTAAGCTTCCTGTCCAGGATCAAACCCAGGAAGCGCGTCTCTTCTGCGAAGGGAAGTAAATCTGGACCGAAGCGGAGAGAAGGTGGTAATCGTCTCCTACGACGCCAGAAATTAACGCAGATTGACTTCTTAGTTGAGAAACGGAAGCCGTTTTTCACGCTCCATTCTCTAAGGTTGTCCAAACATTGCTGCAGGCGCCGTTGTAAGAACGCCGTGCGCTGAGAAGTGCAATAGACAGCGAAGTCGTCTACAAATAGGCATGACGAAACTCCAGGTGGAACACATTTCCAGATGGAGTTAATTGCTATAGCAAAGAGCGTGACACTTAGCACCGAACCCTGAGGTACACCCTCCTCCTGAACAAAAGAATTAGAAAAAACCGAGCCGACCCTTACTCGGAAAAAGCGGTCCTTCATGAACTCCTGAATGAAAAGCGGTAGGCGTCCACGTATGTTCCAGGCATACAGGGAACGTAGAATCCCTGCTCGCCAGCACGTATCATAAGCCTTCTCAAGATCGAAAAATATGCCAACGATTTGACAGTTCTTCATAAAGCCGTCCATTATCTGTGTCGATATTGACACAAGATGGTCAACAGTTGAACGGCGTCGTCGAAAACCACACTGGATGTTAGTCAGTAGGTTACGACTTTCTAACCACCATACCAATCGTCCATTGATCATGCGTTCCATCACCTTGCAAACGCAACTGGTGAGGGAAATAGGACGGGGGGTCTCAAAACATATATTTCCGGTGAAATCTCGACATCGAATTTTGGGTGGAATACAATACTTCCCCTACTTACCAGTAGAGAAAGTAAAGATAATAACCGATAAAACAAAAGCTTTACGCAGTCAAATAATTTAAAAACTTGCTTGAAGTCAATACTGAATCTACACTTAACAATAGCACAATTTCTAGATGTTTTATATTTTCGTAAATGTTGTGCTACTACAGAAGACAATTTACGCCGTGGAAATGGTGACTCTTGCCTTGTTGGTAAGGGATGTAAAAGGCACACTGGATGATTAATACCAAAGCTTATATAAGCTGATAATGATCAATAAATTAAAATGTTATAGATTTACCTGTAAATAATGTTTATCGCTAACAATAAATTTAACTTTTTTGGGTGAAAGAACGCTTACTAAAAGACTGTTTTAACAATCAGCTAATTGTCCAATGGTCAGAATTTATCTCCAAATTCGTGGCTGAAACGCACAGTTTATGTACAAGACTGTTGCTATTTTGAAACCGCATCATTTTCGCTTTTTAGCGTTGTCTTATTTCCTCTTCACAGACGTGAAACTCTGAACTTCTGACACTCACATTAAATCTAGTCCTATATCTTCTTTCACAACACATTAAAAGCTTATTTATATGCATGCACTTCTATATTTCCTTAAATAAGTATTAAATACAGAAAACATACAATAGATAACACAATTCAAACTATCCACTGTTATCTTAACAACTGCGACAGCCCATTTGGCATTCCTAAATACGTACATGTGTAACAATACCCACATTTTCTGAAGGTAGTAGTCTTAATCAGTGCAGCTACTGTCATTTTCAATGTCGTTTTGAAATTAGTAGAAGTGAATAACGAGAGTTCAAATCCGAATATGAATCTTATATACTATCACACTGGCCGTCGGTCAAAGGGAAGCTCGGTATTAGCTGCCTCAAACCACTTCTTGTAGACACGTGGTACGGTAAACAACAGTCGGCCGGTAACAATGGACTATTAGGAACAAAGGCGTTTCCAGAGAGTTCCAGAAGCGTTCTACAGCCGGCTTGTTCACGAGATGTTTCTAAAAACGTGTATTTCCAGAAAAATTGGAGCTACATTATTCTCGCAATATTAGCTAGTCAGCCAGCTAGTGTTAAACAGATTTTTAGGGAGTATATCGTCCGAACCAAGTTGTTTTTGAGAACTGAGCACTACTTGTGCCAAGGTTATGATAGGACAGAACAGCTGAGTTGCAGGGGTCACGACGGATTATAAATTGTGCTAATGACAAAACGGAGAACTGTGTCTTGTGATTCAGTTTTAGAAGAGAAATAAAGCGGCAAAAAGTAACTGAAGTTATCATTTGTCAAAGCTTATTTTACTTAAATAAAAGTAAAATTAACAATGAATATACAGAAGAAGAATATTTGTTATAAGGGATGCGAAACATTAATCGCATCGTTGGTAAAATCGCCACTGCACCAGGTAAATTTGAGTTCAACTGCATACCTCAATACAGATGTCACTGTCAGTGTTTTATAAGAAGGCAACTTGTAAGGTGAGGTATATCCAATCATTGATAATGACACATCTTTTAAGGAGAAACGTCACGGTTGTTCCACCATAACGTAATTGCTGGCAAGCCGATAGAACTTGTACTAAACGGTTAGTACTTTACTTATTCTGGACATAATTTCATATAGTATTTTTTCTTCCAACTGAAAACTCCTCTTTTATGTTGGTGGTTTAGAGCAACGTAACTGTGAAGTTTTGAAATGTAGAAATTATTTTTTATGGAATTAACCAATTGATATGTTTTAATAATTCTGCTTCCCAGAGTAGTAAACTATGCTCAGAATATGCACGATTTTTCCAGCTCTTGATGCAATTGGTTTCCAAGGAAAAGGTACATAAGTTTCGTATGATTTTGGAAATTGTTTTTCAATGTATTTTATGTTAATTTTTTGAAAATATAACTTAACAGTTAGAATCATGAAACATAAACCAAAATATTTTCACATTATTAATTAAAAACGATAAGAAATATCAATAATTGTAATATGACATATTTTGTGTATTTACTCATGAATACTAACTGGATTTATCTGTATAGTATAATTAATCATGCCAATATTTTTACATATTTCTTAAATAGCTTTTATGAGGCTGTTAATAATGCATTTTCATTTATAACTTTTAGACCCAAACCGAATTACAAATGTAACAATAAAAAGTGGTACAACGATGAACTCCGAATTTTAAAGGACAAATGTATGATGTTTTATGATCTTTATGTTTATTTTGGTATGTATGAATACAAAAGCAGATATATTGAATTAAAAAAGAAATATCAATATACCTTAAAGTTGACTAAAGTGAATTACTATTCTGCATTCATTAAGAACTCTAATAATATATCAAAATCCTCCTGGTTTGTAATATCTGAACATTTAAATTCTAACTCTAAGTCTGATTTATTCCCACCTAATCTAAATTGTGAGGGATTTAATTCTTTCTTTATTGATAAGGTCAATGACATTGTGAATAGCATACCCATTACTAACGAATCAATGTCCTTTCTAAATAAGTTGCCTAAGCCTAAGTGTAATTTTGATTTTTTAGAACTTAGTGTTGAGGATGTTTACTCTGGTATAATGAATCTGAATAATAGTACATGTGTGGATGTCTATGGAATTAATTCTAAAATTCTTAAATTAGCTGCTCCATATATATGTGAACCATTAACTTACGTTTTTAACAGTTGCCTCAAAGCTGGTCATTTTCCGGATGCTTTTAAATTTTCCAAAATAATACCAGTATTTAAGAAAGGAGACAAAACCTGTTATGAGAACTATAGACCTATTAGTATAATTCCAATAATTGGAAAGGTGTTTGAAGCATTATTATGCAAGCAAATTGTGACTTATTTTGAAACCAATCAGTTGTTTAATAAAAACCAATTCGGCTTCAGACATGGCATGAGTACAACAAAGGCTGTCACCAGCTTTCTGAAACAGTGCTATGAAAATATTAATAACGGTAACATTGTATCAACTAGGCTTTTTGATCTCTCGAGAGCCTTTGACACTGTCTCACCAAATATTCTTTTAGAGAAACTGACTTTTTATGGTTTTCATAATCATAGCATTCAATTTTTAAGATCTTATTTTAGCAACAGGACTCAGGCAACTTATTTTAATGGAATTTTATCTCAGTTCAAACCTGTGAATTATGGAGTCCCTCAAGGATCAATTTTGGGACCTGTATTTTTTATTATTTATATTAATGATCTTCCCGTTTCAATTAGGGATGATAATTTTACTCCTTATCTTTACGCAGATGATCTAGCAATTACCTTTTATGACAAAGCTGAACATATATTAAGACCTATATTACACACGGTAACACTAGTAGTTAATAATTGGTGCAATGCCAATAATTTGAGCATAAACACTGGAAAAACTACTCATATTCAATATAAATGTAATACCAGATGTCTCGGAAGCTCCATAAAGTTTTTAGGCATTTATATTGACTCTGACCTAGGATGGTCAACGCACATTAATCATATCTTTAAAAAAATAACAACAGGAATTTTCATGCTAAGAATTTTAAGTCACAGTGTAAGTAAAGATGTTCTCATGAAAGTGTATTATGCTCACATTTATTCGCATGCTAACTACGGTTTACTTTTCTGGGGGAATCACTCCCTGGTTACGAAGATCTTTGTACAACAAAAAAAGGCTGTTAGATTAATCTGTGGAGTTCATCCAAAAGAGCATTGTAAGCCACTTTTTATTGATTTAGGTATTTTAACCCTGCCATCATTGTATGTGCTCACCTGCCTCGTGTATGTTAAAGAAAATTTTACCACTTTTACAGTTTGCTCGAATATTCACAATTACACGACAAGAAATCGTCTGAATTTATACATCAACAAATTTAAACTTACGAAAATTCAGAACAGTTTTATAGTTGTCTCTAATAAACTATACAATATTTTACCCGAAAGGATAAGGAATCTCCCTATCTCAAATTTTAAAAGGACTTTACGCCATACATTGATGCTCAATCCACTGTATTCTGTGCATGATTTTTATAACCTAGAATGGTAATTAAATTATGACGTTGCTATAATGTAATAGTTTTTGGCAATAAACAGTATCTATCTATCTATTATTTATTATTATTATTAATTATTATTATTATTATTATTATTATTATTATTATTATTATTATTATTATTATTATTATTATTATTATTATTATTATTATTATTATTATTATTATTATTATTATTATTATTATTATTATTATTATTATTATTATTATTATTATTATTATTATTATTATTATTATTATTATTATTATTATTATTATTATTATTATTATTATTATTATTATTATTATTATTATTATTATTATTATTATTATTATTATTATTATTATTATTATTATTATTATTATTATTATTATTATTATTATTATTATTATTATTATTATCATTATTATCATTATTATTATTATGTAAGTAGTACAAATTTCAGTTATTTCCATTGAATAGTATTATGTATATTGTAAATTTTGTAAATTTATGTAAAACTGATACTTGCTCAGACTACTGTCCCCTTAATATACAAAAAATAACAGATCAAAGATATATTTCTCTCTACTGCTGTCTATTTGTAATCTCTGTTACCATAAATTATTTATTTTTAATGTGGAGATTAGTTATCTGATGAGTTTTTATTGAGGGGTTGAGAAAGAACGCTGCAGAGAGAGAGAGCGTGGAGGTGTTTTGAGGCGACCGTTGGTGAAATTGAGGTTTTACACTTTACAATGTCCGTGACACCAGCCTTCTCCCAGCCTCTTATCAGTGGATGGAATGGGAATTTTATGCAGACGTGATTGGCTGCTTTGAATCTGCTCCCCATTCTATTCTCCCCCAACCGGCAGAGGAAATTACTCGCGGTTCTTTTATCAGGCTCTGCTTTATCCCTAGGTGTTATCACACTTCTTCTCTTCTGTGCTTCCTTCCTTCCTTGCGAACAGACGTTGCTTGCTGCAGTGACCGCCGCTAGAAAATGTTTAGCTTATTTTACTTTTTATAGCCGGGATTACAATGAACTCAACGTACCGTAACTTCACGCAACGTAACGTGAAATACTAACTCATTGTATTAAATGAAGCGATTCAGATTTTACTTAACATAACATAACCCTCAATTGCACGAATTATTTTGCTAATTATGCCACTCTTCTAATTCCTGAACCGGTTTAGTCATCCCTGTCACAAGCACCTTAAAGGAAATAATTCGAATAGACATAATTGTTAAAAGGCTAGACGATATGGACTGGTCATCCATTCAAATCAGAACGTCGTGAGTTTAATTCCAGTGACTGCAATCAAATGTGACTGTAGTGAAGGAACGTATTCGCAGTTCAGCAATTAGCAACCGTTTTTCTTATTCTGTACTAATGTTCTTATTCGGCGTTGCAGGGATACAGGCTCTGACCATCGACTCTCATCTGGTCGCGATTGAAGAAGCCAACACATCTTACACCACGAACATCAATAGTAGGGAACGAACCTTCATACAGAGGACGAAATACATAAAAAGCAGGAGATTTTGAAGTGTGTTCAGTTCTTAGCATTAGATCAGTAAATCTGCAAAAAGCGGGAGATCTCCTGTAAAAGCAGTAGACCTGGCAACCCTGTCGATACGTATCCTCTTACTGGTTATTTTACGTGGGCCCTCCCCATCCTTCAACGTAAAATTCAACACAGCGCAATTTGAAAACTTGTACATATTTGTCGGGCAGGGATGATTTATTAGAGATATTTTAAGTTTGGCACCAAAATACATGTTTTCCACACGAAGAAATACTTTTGGATCCCTGTATTCAACTTCATCTATTTCAGTGGAATTCAAATATCAAGGATAGTTCGCAATGCAGAAACAAACGATGTGGTATACTGTTTATGTATACAGGTGATTATATTAATCTTTTGTTTTTATTCACGAGGGAAATGCCTTGCCTGAATTTTTTTTTTCGGAAGAGGATGGTTCGAAACCTAATCATCAACCTTCAAGCTTCCACGACTGACTCCGTTACCAAACTCTTGCACGCCACGCCGACGCCATCACCTCCTGATAACCATCCAGACCAGCTGTCCGAATTCTCTGATGCCTCTACTGCAGCCCATGATGAACTCGCCAAACTCCACCGAAACCTAGAGACGCTCTACCTCGCAATCCAGACAGCCAATGAAGCAGACCCGGAAATCAGCGCATCAGTCCAGCGAACGCTCCATAGAATTTAAACAACGATCCAAGACCGTAGCTCTAACCTCAGGAAAACGAAGACGACCAGCAGCGGCTGAGCGCTCTCGAAGCATCAGTCGCTGCCTTGCTGCATATACAACATCAGCAGGCGCACAACGGTATCGCCACCCGTCTTACTCAGCTTCAAACAGTCACCACGGACTTGCTCCGGGCTGTCTTACCACTTATAAAAGCCACTGCGTCACTATTGCGTTTCGACTCTGTAGAGGCTGCACAGATTTATTTATTTATATGAGCAGATATTCACTACCACCAAGCCTGCAAAGACTAAACTAATAAAGAACTAATAAAATAAAACTGAGAACTCCCTCATAAGTCCCTGTCTACAAAACCCTTTCAACTCCCCAAAGTGCCAGCCAGGATCCACCATGGCTGTCACCTGGCACATCCCAGACCGCTACAGCTATGACCGGAGATGCACCAATCGCGGCACTAACGGAAGTACTCAGCGGAACTCCCCCATCTTGCTTCATTCCATACGCTTCCCACTTAACTTCAGCTTCCTTATTTCCCGGACTCCTATAAAAATCTGATGTGCTGCACTCACATGACTTTCTCTACTCTTGTAACCATTCCTACAAAATGTTATTCCTCTATCTTCTTGTCAGTCGAGATAAACATTCCAAGAAATGATCTTATTACTTATTTCCTTGTAGGTGCGAGGGGAATATGGGAATACAGTAGGCTTTGAGCGATAGTAAAATCTTTTAAAGCTTTGAAATTCCGTTCTTCTTGCAGGAACAAGGGATGAAAAAGTGAATAATCACCTTCCATTTGAGAAAAGTATACGTATTGCAAAACTCACACAAATAACAAGGAATATCTCCAAAACGATTCACTTCAGAAAAAAAAAATTGCTTGGACATAAATTGTGTATTTTAACGAGATCTACATTTTTTGTATAGAAAGATTTGGTCTATCTCTTACGTTTTACTAGTTAGGCAAAGTCATCAAGAGTAAACAGGACTGCATGGGCTATGAACAGAAAATTCAAAATATAAATTTCATTTGCCACAAAAATATATTAAATATATGGCATTTTAATCAAAATCGTTAGTCATTTTTGATAAAATCAAAATTTTGGAAAAATGTTCCATGTAAAGAGTAGTTTAGGGTGGATGAATGTTCTTTAAAATCTTCGGTCGCATCCTTGAAAGATATTAAACTTAAATACCAAATTTGGTTTTTAACCGACTTTTCGTTTTTGTTATGCTGTTCATGGACACACACACACACACACACACACACACACACACACACACACACACACACCAACACACACATACGGACCTTTTTTTTTTTTTTTTTTTTTTTTTTTTTTGTTCAGGGGGCCTCAAGACATATTTTCGGTGAAATCTCACATCTAATTTTTGGGTGGAATACAATACTTCCCCTACTTACTATACGCAGTAGAGAAAGTAAAAAGGGATACATCAAGTAAGGGGCTGAAAATGATAAAGGTGGGTTAGTGTTTTTTACAAAACAATCAGGAGTGTGGAAAGAATATCTTTAATAGTTTTCTTTATTAATTTCAAATTATCGCGTCAGCATTCATATTATTTCAGCAGATACCTGCAGCTTGTGGAGCCTTTTATCAATTACCATAATAAATGTCCTTCAAAATCTGTCTCAAAAACCATTAATTTTGTGATATACCTAGCAACACTGAATAATAATTTAGAAACCTGCAAGATTTAGAAATATCACCTGTTGGAATACTCCGTAACAGAAAGTGCTCTGTGACATTTTTCCAACACAAGAGAAGCAGTATAATGATTATACTGGTATATCTCCTGCAGAATTTCGCCATTCGTCATTCATTGTTGTTTTCTGAGAGATGTCGTCTTGCCCAGGCTCTAAGCAAACAAGTTTTCCAGCAGTTAATGGTAACGTATACACACACAAACCTTTATTGAAAGGAAATTCAAAGCACGGAGTTCCATATCCTGACTCATTTACATAAACAAACACAGCAGTAACATACACAGCTGACAATGTGAAGTTAATCCGACTTAAGTTATTATATGAGTGAACCCTATTATATAGTACCTGTCGAAAAGGCACATCGCTGTGAGCCCTTTCGCCAATATGTTCACCAGCTGGGGTTTAACTCCCTGACATTTCGCGTATTTTTAACAAACAAGCTCGCCTTCCATGCCATTCTTATGAACTCAGGCTACATCTTACAGAAATTCTAACAAAAGTAAAACCGGTTACAGTCGCGAGGCTTTTGTTCCGGTTGGTATTCATGTGAAGACTAACTGTGTGGGCAGGTTTTGGGATAAATTACAAAACGGTGCGTATATTGTATAAATGTTTATAACATGAATAATCCTATATTGCCTGCTTTAGAAGATGACGTGCACTAAATTTGTCACCTGTCTAGGCACACAATAAAACTGTAACTGAGAATTTGCTAGTTTTCTGCTTTGAATACGATGCAAACGTTTATGCTAGGCTTCCTTGAAGCCAAAATTCGTATTTTTAAAATATTTTTATGTGTTTATTATCGTTTCACTTCAAAGACCGGTCGATTAAGCTTTGTATACTGTATATTTTAAACACCGCTTAGAGAACAGGCTATATGCCAAATTAATTCCCCGAAAGGGGATTCATGCAGTCACATTAAGTAAAAAAGCTACAAATATCTTAAATGTTTTAGACAACTATAACAATTAAAAGTGCTCATAAAAGTGGTTATTTACAAAATGTTTACAGGATAAATATTTAAGAATATTTATTTCGAGTCGTTACTATCTCTTCTCCTTTCTTTGGTAGCTACAGGAAGTATAATATTCCGCCCAACAGTTCAATATTGAGGTTTCACCCCAAATTCCTGAAGTCCCCAAAAGCATTTTTAAAAAATCGTATGTGTTGCGCTCAAATGACTTTCTCTACTCTTATACTACCCTTAGAAACTCTTATTCCTCTATCTTCTTAACGTTAGTCGAGATAAACATTTGCAGAAATGATCTAATTTCCTTGTAGGTGCAAGGGGAATATGGAAATACAGTAGACTGTGAGTGATAGTCAAATCTTTTGAAGCTGGTCGCTATATGAAGGCTTTGAGATTCCGTTCTCTTTGCACGGGGAATATATAAAAATGAATAACGACCTTCCATTTGAGAAAAGTACAAGTATTGCAAAACTCACACAAATAACAACGAATATTTCCGAAATGATTCATTGCACAAAAAAAAATCATCTGGACATAAATTGTACACACTACACTTTTGTATACTAAAATTTGGTCTATGTTTTACGGTTTGCCAGTTATGCTAAAGTTATCAAGACTAAACGAGACTACCTCGACTGTAGCCAGAAAATTCAAAATATGTTTTATTTGCCATAAAAATATCTTAAACATATAGCATTTTAAACAAAATCGTTATAGTTAAATCACTCTTTTCGAAGTTTCAGGTTTCATACGTTGTCATTAGGCACACGCTTAATATGTTATGTTGTCTACTCCCCCTCCCTTCACCCCATCAGGTAATGCAAAGAGTATTACCAATAACAAGCCCAGCATACCTAAAGCGAGCTTCTTTGTTTGTCTTACTAGTTTTTAGTTACAACAGTGAAGGGTATATAGGAATGCTTCGGAAAACATCTATCACGATTAACAAGAAGCAAAAAGACTGTTTCTGTGGTCTAGTTGTTAGCATACTAACTTCCAAATGTTCCGGAGGTGTCGGGTTCGGTTCCGGCTGAAGGATAACTCGGGATAATTCCCATCCTTCTTAGAGTCTGAAAATATTTGAAGCAATCGTATTTGCTTGGTTCACGTTGATGTGAACCCCAAAGCAGGATTACACATTGTTGTCGATCAAATGTTGTCAACTGTTTGAAATCCGCATCGCCTGATAATGTCTAGAAACTCCGATAGAAGCTATGAGATCTCTCTCTGGGTATGCGTGAGTAGTTTTGAAAGGATTGCACAAATTCTGAATATAACTTCTTTTAATAAAGCATCAATTTTTCACTCTTTTCACTTGAGACATTGCCTACTAATAACGTGTATTGTATAATTCACCAACCTATTAACATACACAAATAAGTTTTAAGATGCTCACTTTATGTCCGTTGGTTTTCACGTACTTCGATGTGAAAACAAATTTTACGTCTGTTTCCTTCGACAGGCAACTAGAGGTGACGTCACGCTATGAAAAGCCATTGAAAATTACTTCGCCGTTCAAACCCGCGAGGCTACCCCGTTTTTGTTCGTTTTCTCTGTATATAAATGCTTAATTTTTAAAATACTAATCCTTTTTAAGTATATATAGTGTCCGTATCATATTAATGGCTGTAAATGTGTGTAAATTTAATGTTCATAAAGAAAACTCAACGTAAATAAACTCAATGTTACCAAATAGTGAACGAGTGAACAACACTGTCGGTGAGCAACTGTTCCGCCGATATGAACTTTGATGTTCAAACAAAAAATGAAAAGCAAAAAAGAAGTTGCTTTTAGAAATATTTCGACGAATGAGTATAAAAGTAAATAAGGACGATATATTTAGTCGTGTGATGTTTATATGAGTTTTTGTATGAGCATGTGTGCGTATATATGTTAAATCCAAAGATACGAAGATTTTCAAGAAAATCCAGTCTAGCCTTTACGTGGGCAAATGTTCAATATTTTTTGTTTTAACAAAAATGCATCTATTTGATGTAAATAAAATACATTTAAGAACTTTAGATGGTAAATAAAATGTACATCTTCAATTTTCTGGGAATAGTCTGTAAAGACCTCTCCATCACCTCCATGGAATGTTTTGTAATTTTCTTAAACTGGTAAATCATAAGGGATGCCTATTAAGAGCTTCCTACACTTAAAAATATGGATATATCTTTTAAGACATACGTCTATTTCAAATAAATTTTATGGCAACATTGATTTCTAAGATATATGTTATTATTGCTAACTTTAACCTATCATCTATACTAAACGTTTAATATTTTCCCATTAGGGTTGTCTTCCAGTAAATCTGCCGGCTGAAGGATATAAATAACCCAGTACGGATTAGCAGCGCATGGATAAAGTTAATCGTCAAAAAATGAGGCAAATATTAAAACAAAGAAGATATCACAACAACAATTCTATTACCAAACAGAACTAGATTTAAGAATTAATGGTAAAACTACCATTAATCGAAGTGCTCGATAAGAGTGTACCGTATCACCTACGCCTTTTAATATGCATATGCATATGCATTTAATGAAAAAATGGAAGCAAGAAGTGAACCCGAGTTTTAAAATATTAAGGGATAAATATTTACATATAATTTTATTTACACATAATTTAATTACTCTAAAAATAAGTAAAAAATAGACGTCAAAAAACAAATGTTTAAGGATCATAAAGGGAGGCATAAAGTAAAATTAACCAACAAATGAAAGTATAAGAGAAAACGTGAAAGTTATAACATGAAAAACAGATTTAACGATCTTAAACAACGAGTAAAGAATGCCTGACACTAATTTACAAAATAACAATGAAATATAATCCTAAAGGAAGATCAGTGGACAGATCTAGAAAACTATGGCTGGAACAGGCACTTGATAGGGTCATACTTGAACCCGCGTGACACCACGTGGCAGTTGACCTCTGCCCTTCCCCTTCACGTCTGCTGTTTACAATATACAAGTGGGACATGAGTTTTGAGCTTTTAGAAACTAAGAACCAGCATTACACCACTTCTGCGATAGAGGGAATATCTACGTTACGTCACAGTACTCCTCCATATCATTGTCTCCTGAAAGTAACACGCAGTTCGTCCACACCTGGCCTATACCGTGAAGTGGTAGTGGTTCTTACTACATACCGCACACTAGGCCGTGAACGCTGATAATACGTACAGTTAGGTGATATTTGCAAAAGGAATTTTGAGAAGCATGTGTTTCAAACCTAGTTTAAGGTACCTCCACGGCATTTGCCACTTATGAGAACTAAGGAAAACCTGGAAAAAACCTCAGTCACGGAGGACGGTAACACGCGTTTTGAACCACGGGCTTCTAAATGCGAACCTCGCACGTTACCGCGAAGCCATATACCACTAAGATGATGAGATGATGATGGTGGTGGTGGCGGCGGCGGCGGCGGCGGCGGTGGTGGTGGTGGTGATGCCGATGATTAATTTGAGGGGCAGCATATTTTAAATATCTGATTATCGATTTGATTCCAGTATTTCCCCTGTAAGTACTATCAAACGTGTAATGAAACTATTTCTGGCTAGGTAAAATAATCTCGATTAATATGAAGTAGATAGAAAAATAAACTTTCGTGAGAACGGTTTATAGAAGCTGTACAAAACCATAGTATAGGGAGTGAGTGAGTGAGTGAGTGAGTGAATGAGTGAGCGAGTGATGAGTGAGTGAGTGGGTGGGTGAGCGGGTGAGTGAGTGAGGAGTGAGTGAGTGAGTGAGTGAGTGAGTGAGTGAACGAGTGAGTGAATGAGTGAGAGGAATGGAGCGGAGTTTAAGGACCCGTCGACAACCAGGTCATTTTTGGTTCGTTTGGAATGAACGAAAGAAATAAGAATTTCAAAAATAGCTTTACAGTACAAACCCAAAGGAAAGAGGTACACAGGACGGCCAGTTGAAGGATGGGATGAGACCAGAACAGTGAAAGGCAGAAAAAGAAGAAGAAGATTAGAGTGGATACAGGGAGTCTTATGATTTTACATGTGGCAACCATTTTCTCAGCTGTGTAATAGGAAAGTTTCGCATCCTCCTGTAAAGCTGTTTGGAAATGGGCTAGGTTCGTCGTGTAGCGAGATCTGGCGGTCTATGAAACCAGCTTAGCTACAATAATACACAAGTGGCACATGATGTCCGCGCAATTCGTCGCGCATCTGCAGTACATGCTTGCTCGCATCTCCAGCACTTTCAATTTGCATGCAACTGTCGCCTGGAGGGGGGGGGGGGGGGGCCTGCGATGTGTCACTCTGACAGCGCTCTGACACATTTTTATATTAGCCTGGAGAATATTAAGCGTGGAGGGGAGACATCAAACGACCTTCCCCTTTTTTATTATTAATTTTATTGTGACTCTTAAGCGTGGTCTCAAGAAGGGGAGTTCTTTTTTAATTTAGTTAATTTTGGATATATTGCTGCTCAAGGAGAGGGAAAAAAGCAGTTGGTAGCATAATGACTATCATATTAAACAGTTCATTTATCATTTCCATAGGAAATAACAAGACTGGGAATGTGCATATGGTTTCCATGTGCGTTCTGTGCCCTGGAACATTCCTTCATGTTCCACTGAACTCTCTTGGATTAAGTCCATAACAACACCAGAAAAAATTTTTTCGCTTGAATACTTCCACAACTTTCTCTACCCACAATACATTTACATAGCACATTAAATACTCTACACTTACATTTTACCTCAATAATTTTGAGTTAACCAAGTAATGATTAGTTACAACTTTCGGCAACAGCATTCAAACATTTAATCACAGTAACAAGCTCTTGCGATGGAAAGAAAAACAAGAATTGCAAGATTTTAAGCATATCTGTGAAACGAGATATTCGGCTAATGCTACGAAAAAGTTGTATATTTTAATGAATTCTGCATTATTCCAGAAGCAAGTTTTTTTATCTACCGTATTTCCTAGTTATACAAAATTGTGTCATATTGGATCTGTATAAAGAGGAATTTAAGGCTGTTCACAGAAAATTCTAACCCCCCAGCGCAAAAGCTCATGAAGGACCAAGGCTTGCCGCCCAGCTACTCGTCTCCCACCTCTGCCCACCACAAACAGAGTGGGTGCAGTACTGGAGGGTGAGGCGTGGCCAGCTCCCCAAGCCCTCCCGGTCAGTTATGCGGCCTTCACGACCTGGGATCGCTACTACTCCATGAAGTAGCTCCTCAGTTGGCCCCTACAGGACTTAACTAGGCTGAGTGCACTCCGTGCGCGAACTCCCAGCGGGGTAAAAACCACCACGCCAGTACCGGGGATCGAACCCGGGTCCTCTGCGCCAGAGGAAGGTGCGCTACCACTGCACTACGAAGGCGGTCCACAGACTATTTTAATCATGCAAATACTTTAAGTAGCTATATCGAAGTTATTTTCACCAAAACCTTAATAGCCATTTTTTGAGAAAGTGCAAAATAACTAACGTCCTTCAATTCAAATGGTAGTTTAGTTGAATATTTTCGTTTATCTTGCATCATTATATACTAAGTTTAGTACATAGCCTTTTTGAGTTGGTGTGTTCACAAAGACACACACACACACACACACACACACACACACACACACACACACACACACACACACACACTCATCCAGGCTCTCTCCATCTACTTCCAGAAGGATAAAGAATAATCTTGACTGGAGAAAAATTTCTACCCCTCTGCCGAGAATCAAACCTGGGACCCCTTGCACAGCAGCTCTTCCGACTGGGTTACGGGGTCAGCGGCTATTTATTCTTGTTACCTGCCACCTCAGCTCTTTGTTTTAAATATATGCCGGGTGGAAGAGAAGTCATTGCATTAATTTAAACCAGTGGTAGATTTTGGTATTTGGCACACATTTTGTATCTTACGGTTTTTTCTCTGACCATTCCCTACGGAGATTTTTTAGTTTTGTCGAAAACAAGCTAGCAACACAGCAAACTATGTGGGTGGCACTTTCACTAGGTCAGTACATAAACAAACACGGTAACGGTGCTTCTTGAGAACACAAAGAAATACCCTGTCTTGTCCTTTCGTCTTTATTGCGTTACACCACCCTGCAAGCGACCGACTGTTTACATCCACAAGCCGGTTCAATCCCTGACCAACCTCAGCGCAACGTTGTCGAGTTACTTCACGCCTGAAAGAGCTGCTCGGAGTATTCTTTCAATTCTTTTTATTATTTCGAAACTCTGAGTGATTTCCATTATTCCTACCGAAGTTATGTCAGAAATAAGTTACTCTATGCATCTTACAAGTAACATTCTTGTGGAATTACGCATCCAATTTGGAACATAAAGCATTTATTTTTTTCGAAATTGGCTGATCAAAGAACAAAATGCAATTAGACGTTTCTGTTTGTATTGCTTTTATGAAGCACATATTAGAAGGAATATAATAACTTCCCATTCATCCTGCATATGCATTTTCGCACAGGGGTATTCCAAAACCTATCATTTTGTCATTCCGCACAACATACTAAGAGTTATCGCGCTTTTTAGGACGCATGTATATATAATAAGAGATACATTTTCAAATTAGGCTACCACATGTACCAGAAATAATATTTTGTACGTCTGGATGGTGCTTTGCATTCCTAAAATTATCTATTTTCAGATTTTATACTGCGATTGACTGATAACTATCTGTTATTTACACAAAGTCCTTTTAAATGAAAGGTAACAAAAACGAGGATTTTCAAAATGGAGTCCAGATAAGAGAGAAGGTTATCAACTTTCTTACTTTTATTGATCAACATAAAAGTTTTAATTGATTACGAATGCGTGTGGAAAGAACCAAGACATTCTTGAAAAGTGTTATTTTACAATAAATCAATATTTCTCGCTCCAAAGAATAACTCAGCACCTGTTGTTAGAACAAAACGGAATATAACAGGTTCTTCACCACCACATTCTTTATGTGCCTTTCGATGGCATGTCACATATCGTGTTCACTTTTATCCTCGTAATATAATCCAGTACTGTCTCTTATTTGAGACCAGGTAGTGTCTCTTATTAGGATACAAAGAAATGTTGTGGTTACTTATATTCAAAGATGTTATTGTAGACATAACTAAATCCGTTTATAACAACCTCTACAGTTCGATATTACCAACAAGTAATTTAATTGTACTTAGAACTCGCCTTCGTAGGGCTTCACGGCTCCAAGGAATATGGCAAAAGAATTTGCAGCTCGTGCAACGAAGTTTTCTATTTCTCGGCTTGCAGCTATTTGCATTACCAGCACTACAAACAACAATGTGCTGTCCAAGCATAAGCATTATGTTACAACTATTTCCAGCAGATGGCAGCACGCCCTTGGCGAAATATAGGTATATATAATATTTTTTTAAACTTACGTCCTCCAGCTTAGTGTCATATCAAACGAATGAATGAAACGGGTGAAATGATGCTCAAATGAGTCCAATTCAATTCAATTCAATTCAATTACGGTGATAGAGCTTTTTAAGCTACCCGACATTCGTCTTCTTAGGATAAGGAAAAGCCTCGGTAAAAAATCTTATCCGGCTAACTCACTCTAAGCGAATTTTGAACTCGCGATCCCTTGGGCGCGAGGCAGACACGTACCACCACGTTACGGAGGCGGGCAATTTTAAAGCTGAAGAACTGTATAATTTTTTTAAAAAAAATGAACACCAGAAAAATTATTTTTGAAGCCAATCTACTTCCTGTGTCCTTAAAATGTGGGTTTTAATCGTAGGAGTCAATTTGGAGAAAATAAAGAATTACGAAGCGTATCCCATGTAAAGGAGACTTTGGATTGGAGAAGATGCTGAAGTTAAATATCAAGTTTGTAATTAACCGAGTTTTCGTTTCTAAGTAATACTGTACACAGAGGCGAGCAAACAGATATATTTACATTTCTGTGTCTACTAGAAACATAGAAGAGGAAGTAGAAATGTGTGTGTACCGTATGTTAGGGGAAACTATAAATGTTGAATCCCACGCTCATAAAACGCAATTTCTTTTGAAATTTTTAACTCTTCAGTTTGTAAACACATTTATTTTATTGCTGAGAATAGCTAAATTGTTTCCGGCTGAACGATTTCGTCTATTGTCGATAAGAGAGATAGAAGGGGGAATTCTAGTAAAACTGCAGATATATTTCAGCCATGGTACCATTATCCGTGCAATTAATTTTTAGTGCAAGGCAGCAATAGCACATTCTGCACAAAAGATAGGCTAGAGAGCAGCGCTCCAGTTGCAATTTTTTGTCCATTGCAAAGTAACCGGAAATAATTAGAGTCGCGGACGGACAATGTCGATGCTCTTTTGTCAACAACGGAAGTGTAGCGAAGGGCCTGGGAGGTACGCTTTTCTTTTGTCACAGCCCGCCGCTGCCATTCTCCATATGGGCAACCCAAGCGTGCGATTTATGGGTAGGCGGTAACTTGTTATGAAAGGCCTCAAGTTCGGAGGTGAGAGTTATGCAGTGGTGCCAACTTAAAACGACTCCATATGATTTCAAGAGGCTGTAATACCTCATTCAACTGGGGACCGGAAGGGACTGGTATTTCCCATTAAACAGTCGAGTTCATAATAGCGAAGCAATTTAATGTAACGCACATATGATCTCGCCTTTGAAATTGTACATGCCCCTTGGGTGGATGCTTGAAACTTCACATGCAGGTATCTATACAGTGCATGGAATTAACATTCGCTAATCTACTCAACCTCCTTAGTTGAGATTCTCTACAACGACAGATTTCCGTGCTACTGTGCTTTCAGATCTGCACCAAAATATCGCAATTCTTTCTCTACCAGATGGCAAATTGACAAAGAAGTTTTGCATTCAACGCCCCCACCCCCTCAAAAAAAAAATCGATATTGAGTTTTCATTGGAAATGCATGTCTTGAAGTACCCTGAATCTAAAAAGAAGGGGAAACTTTTTAAGAAGGTCACACTAGAGTATTTGTCCATCACTCTGTGTGTGCTCGCGCGCATTAAGATTTTTAGGAAAATCCCCCACTCCAAAATATATTTTCCATAAAAATTAAATCAAAATCTTATATTTAATTATAATATTGGCATGATTATTAAAATGCAATTTCTGCGATTAGTCTCTGAATTTTTCTTCATTCGATGGAATGTTGTGTCATTTTGCATAACTGAAAAACCGAAAGGTATAAGCAAAAGCTTACAAAACAAAAATATATACCTATATAAAACACTCAATCCATACCGACTAAATCTTTTTGTATCATTAACCATTTCCAAGTTATTGATTTCTCTTGATTTGAATTTTCCAATGGTCCAAGTCCAAGTCGCCATTGTTTGTTTCTAATGCGTAAAGAGTATGGAATTGCAAAGCTAGCATATAACGAGCCACTTTTTGAAGATCTGACTATCCTCTCCGTTTACCGAGCGGGGTGGCTGAAGCGGTAACATCTGCAGCTTGTATTCGGGAGATCGTGGGTTCGATCCCAGTGGCCGACCTTCCTGACCCATGGATTTTTTCCCGAGGTTTCCCCGGATCGCCATATCCTCCAAATTTTCTGCCCTTCCATTTAGTTACATTACTTTTCATTTCGCCTTCATCTCGCAAGATTTATTTCAGGGTTGGAAGCTTCGGCGAGTGTCGCGGCACCAGCACGACAGGGGGAACAAATAAGGGGGAGAATCGGTTTTCGAGTCCCGCGCCCCCGTTGAGTGTACGAACCCGAAGAGGTAGGAGAGGAACCGGGCTGAGACACCCTCCGCCGGGATGTTTCTAACTAGGAAAATGTAGAGACCCTGTCACCTGCTCTGTCGTGGCAACGTTCAGGCCACCCTTAGGTTCCATTCGCCTCATCCATCCTCCCGGAGGTGCTCCTTAGAGGCATAGACACAAAAGATTGCCTTTTAGTAACTATGGTGTTCGTGAGTACTTATATACCATCCCGTCATGCTAGGAACTAATGAAATTATTGTGAAAATTGGAGAGAGAACTTTATGACCTCGACTGTAAGAATACACAGCATTTACTCTAGCCAATTGTAAGTGCATACTCATTGCGACCGTAGATACTACTATTTGTCCATGAGTTGTGATAAGCACACACTCAAACACTTTAATATTTCCAAACAGAGCATTTATTTTTTAAGAATTGTACGTATTTCTACCAAACATTTTCTCCAAGCATTACCAGTTCACGGAGAACCATTACATACCGTAGCATTCATATGGTTATTCTTATATACGCTTAATTTTACTCCAGTAAATATGTACCTGAACTTTTTTTTTTTTTAAGGCAATACTGATTTGATATCGAAGTCAATATCTGTAATTAATGAGATTGCGCGGAAGAATAGAAGGTTCGAATATTCCCAAATAAGTAGATATTATTACAATAGTTGTGTACCTCGGCCGGTGAAAATGTAAAGTAAAACAGCGAATATTTCGGAAATAGCTTATCTTACGAAAAACGTTCCTAACACAAGTTAATGTTATGTTATAATAGTAGATGTTCATTTTCCTTACCATATAATTAGTATAGGTACAGCATAATACCTTTTACCTACGATACCTACTCGTACATCTATAGTAAGTACGGGAAATTGTACTCCATTCAAAACGTTATCAAAATAAACATACACGTTTCGCGATCCATTGAATCAAAAAAGCTCACATGTGTGTATGTGTGTGTGAACGAGACAGAGTGTGTGTATGTGTGAGAGTGTGTGTGTGAGTGAGTGAGTGAGTGAGTGTGTGTGAGTGAGTGAGTGTGTGTGTGTGTGTGTGTGTGTGTGTGTGTGTGTGTGTGTGTGTGTGTGTGTGTGTGTGTGTGTGTGTGTGTAAGGGAAAGAGAAAGAGAAAGAGAATGAATATGTGTATGTTTGTGAATAGCATGATTCAAAAACAAAAATACTGATTAATGCCGTACTTTATTCTGAAGTTCAGCATCTTCCAGGGATGAATACAAAGATTTAAAAAAAAAAATTCCCCCTACAAACTAACCTCTACATAGAAATTTTTTTTTTTTTTTCACATCCATAAAAACAGCCCTAACGATTTTTATTCCAACATTATACGTTTAAGATATTCGCATAACTAATGCAACTTATATCCTGAATTTTCTATAAATATCTCTTCATCCTGAATAAGCTTTGCATGTATTCATATATATTCATAATCTTAGAAAAAGACGTTTTGCACGAAGACGTGGAGCTCATTCAGTTACACAAGTATGCATCATTTTAGATTAGTCTTAGTGATAAGCTTAGCCCTACAAACTGCATTTCGATAAAATAAGCACCTTCAATCACATTGCTTAGGTTTCTCTCTCTCCCCCTCCCCTCTCTACCTCCCTCTCTTTCTCCCTCTCCCTCTCTCTCTTTCTTTCCTTATTCCTTTCATTCTTTCCTTTCATTCTTTCCTTCTTCCTTCTTCTTTTTTCTGAGTTAAGCTTAAAATGCCATTGCCCACATTTCTTGAGCACTTCAGTTGCAAATTTCCAATGGTGATCAGGAATATGATTTACTTTGAAAACTATTCTACGGCTCTGATAATTTGTTCATTCTCTTATAGCTTAAGTACAGTGTCTTTTTCTATTAAGCCAGACACTCGATCTGGTGGAATGAAAGAACGTCCAACTGTTTGATCGGAAGTGTTCTTCCTACAAAATCAGTTTGTTCAGAAGAATAAATTACGAGCTAGTTTTCCAGCATAATAATGTGTATGGTGTTTTTTGGTTTTTTTTTTTTTTTTTTTTTTTTTTTTTTTTTTTTTTTTTTTTTTTTACTTTTTCTTTTTTTCTTTTCGTGCTCCCACACTCCCATCCGCAAAACACCCTAACCATAGTTTTCTCTTAAAAATCAATGTTCATTTTTGTCATGACAGACACAAGAAGAAATTTTGCTGCATTTTCAGAAAGTCACCCATTTCACCCATTTGTAGCTGGCAACATTTTCATCAGTCAAACTAGGAAGTCACAGAAACGCTGATTGACCGAAAGGGATTTGGTGGACTTTGGCGGATATTAATACTCAGCATCATTTTTGACAATTTATTTTAATAAGACGTGTCGGGTTTTGCTCTCATCTTGGCTGCACTGAATTCCTCAAGTAAAATCTATCAGAAACGATGTATAACTCATTTTGGTCAAAAATGGTTTGACGACTTTTGGTACTGGGCACCTCAAATATGGTTGTGCCAAAAAGAGTTGTTCGGATTATGTTGAATAAGGAACCAAATGAACATTGTAATTTTTATTTTACAAATTGAGAATACTTACTGTTTTTAATTTGTTTATATTTTGTTTTTGACCTATGTACATGCACATCTGCATCAGTATGATTTAAGACTAGATAGTGTTGATACCAGAAATAAATATAGGTAAATTAAATATACCTAACTGTAGACTTACTTTGACGAAGGAAACATTGTTTTAAGGGCGTAGAATGTTATAATAAATTAGAGATTAAATCTAGAGCATTGAGCTTGAGTGTTTTTAAAGCAAAGTTTTTTAATTGACTAGTTGAAAGGCCATTTTATTATATTAATGATTTAACTACTATACTGCAATTAATTTATAATTTGTATATAGCTGTATCTTTTTTGTCAATGTCCTGTTCAAGTAAACGAGTTTAGACTAACAAAATAATGTAATAAGTAATTAATAAAACTGTAAGCGAGTGCACATCATTGCTGTTGAGGAATTCCAAAGGTAAAACGCCGTGGATAACACCTTAGGTTTTCAAGTCGGCATATAAATGGAACATAAAAAAATTCAAGGCACATGACAAAAAATCATACTTCATAATATTTTTATAAAATCTACAAAACTTATGAAAATGTTTTCTCTTCATATTTTGCAGATTTATGATTTTTCGCCATTAAAGTAATTTTCGTTGCCAATGAACCGTGTTTTCCTGATATTATCGTGCAGAGTTCTGTAAAACATATTCAAAAATGCCAAAGCACTTTTTCCAGGAAACATATCTGGAAAACTTTATATTACCGTTTTAAAGTCCGGTACAATTGGGAAAACGTTGTGATGATGTCATACGCGAAAATAAACGCCCTCTATTCTAGAAGAGTTTTATTTTCCTGAACTGACACTTTTACTGAAATATTGTAATCAGTATTAAGCAAGGACAAAGCAACCAACAACTTATTTTTCTTTTCTTTGTTTAAGAGTTTCTCGATGATTCAAAACTATAAACTGGATATATTTGTATTTTTACTTTCTGTACCACGCTCATAGAAGGTAGGGAAAGTGTTGCATTCTATAAAATATATATATATATACTTAAAGTGGTTCACTTGTTCCTTGTTATTTTTGGAGACAGGCAACTCTTCATACTCTGAAAGCAACAAAGTCGGAATTACTGTACTTGTCGACCATTTGGTAGCCATGCAAATCTAGCCTGCTCTTTATGGGGAAATAGACCTTAGCAGCGAATGCTTTGGAATGGACTGCTGCTAAGGTCTAAGGTCCATTTTCTTACGAAAAGTAGGCTGGATTTGCATGGCTACTAAATGGTCGACAAGCACGGTAATTCCGACCTTGTTGCTTTCAGAGTAACAAGTGAACCACATGGTGTATACGTACACACACACACACACACACACACACACACACACACACACACACACACACACACACACACACACACACATTATAGTGTTCGTATAAAATGCGATTCTTCTATTACATAAATGTTGACTAAGAATAATTTAAAATTTTTCCAATACAAAGTTGGTTGGGTGCACACTAGCTATGACAAGAAAAATATAAAATGTTGAGAAATCATTAGGTCAGTTTTTGTTACTAATCCATGTGGGGTGAGGAGATGAATCACATAAGATGTCTTATTGTAGCCGCACAACTGTTCAACCTGAGAAAATTTAAATATATAATAGTGAACACTAAAAAAACGATTAATGCTAAAGAAAAATGATGCATAATTGTGTAAGTGAATGAGGTCTACGTCTATGCTAATGGTTTAGCAGATATATGAACACATGGAAAGCTCATTCGGGATGAAAATTCAAGATATAGATTTTATTAGTCATGCAAATATCTTAAACATATAATACTGGAATCAAAATGGATAGGGCTGTTTTTGAGAATGTGAAAAATAAAGAAACGTTTTCTATATAGAACTTAGTTTGTGTGAGGGGAACTTTTTAAAAATCGTTGTATCCCATCCTTGGAAGATGCTGAACTTAAGTATAAAGTACGGTATTAATCAGTATTTTTGTTTTTGAATCATGCTGTTCACAAACACACACATATTCCTTCTACAGCTATTCCTAGTAATGGAGAAAAATCTTCAGATATTGAATCAAGGATGTGAAACAGCAGCAGAACATCTCACTTTGGATTTGAAGAGGCAAGAAAAAAATTAGCACCGAAATATGTGGGAAGCCTAATTCTTGAAGATAGAAACAGGTTTTTCAGTGTTTATAGGACCCCAAAACGTGCATTTCCGGTGAAATCGTGGTACTGAAATTTGTGTCGAATGCAATATTTACCATGGATTCCTGATGTTGTTCAGAGTTAGACATTAAGCATAGATGAACTGTGCACTCGCGTTTTATTCATATGACGAAAATTACCCAACATTCGCTATAAAACGTAAATAATCGGATTTTATATGTTCAATGCCCTTTAATAGCGAAAAGAAACCTTTTGAATTTCTTCCCAGTCCTAAGCCTGCCCTTGGACCAAAGGAAAGAAACGCTAAGCTCAAGAGTCAATTCAGAATAATAATATTATCTATAAGTAGGGAGTCAGTGAATTCATTACACTAGAATGGGGAAATGTAAAATCAGTTTCAACTGACAAATACGGGATTGAGTTTGGCAGGATACAATATACACGGATCTATGCCCTATTGCCCTTTTTCTGTCACAAGCTACCGGTTTCGGGCTTGCTGAAAGCGTTGAAAGTCGGGCAGTCATAATGGATGGAGATTGATGTCGGGAGTTTCCTGCAGAAGAATGGGCCAATAAAACGCACCATTGATTCCTGACTCTGCAGCTGCTAGCAAACAAGCTGGCACTGACATCGCAACAATACTAAAAGCCCCCTTCCCATCGCACTGAGGTGAACCCCCAGGTATTAGGGATGCCAAAGTGAACCTTAAAGACCAAGAGAATGGCTGTTTTTGCTTGGATTAATATTGTTGCTTCCTCCCAAGTGGTTCTCTCTATCATTGTGGGTCCAGTCCACTTTTGAGGTAATTTCAGTTTATGTTATTTTAAACATGGACGTATCATTAGCACTGCCCCCTCCCCCCCCCCCCCCCCCCTCTATTGGGTGAGAACGGGTTTCATCTTAAGAGTGTCAGATGTGATTTGTTGGATGAATATGTTACACCACAGATGGTTTCATTTAGGATATGTCCTCTGTACAATATTAATCAACTAATATCGCCACATACTTTTTAACCATGGGGAAAACTTAAAAAAGATGGGGATTTTAAAGTAAGCATAACATATATTAACATTTGTGCAAAATTCTGCTGGTATGAAATTCTATAAAATGTACCTACTCTTAATGAGGATTAGATATGATTTTTTATTCAATTGCGTTGATGTCTGCATATATTAAAATCTGTTTTAAACTGTTAAGTTCTTGCATTTGATGTAAATGTAAATACTACAGTTTACCTGATGGTTACGCCAAACAGATATTTTCCTTGTTCTTGCACAAACTACAACAAATAAGGGAATTTCTCCAGAAAATTTAGATCTAGTAAAAACACGCAATTTATTTCAAATCATGTTTTTTAGCATCAGCCATTTCCACTTTAAACAGTTTGCTTTTACGGAGGGTGCGAAGTTCAGAGATCCTTAAAATGAGTATTTTCTTTGAAATTTCGATATCGAATTTTTTTGGGTGGGCTGCAATGTTGGAGAAGGTAAGAACTAATTGGTAACGGATAAATAATTAAGTAGTGGACTGCTTTTCTTTATTTATTTCTCTCTTTCTTTATTTCTTCTTCTAAGTACCAATAATAATAAACGTTTGTGTATGTAATGAAACAGTAGAGAATTTTAATTTACTAACATTGGATACGCGAAAAAAGAAATAAGTATTTTCTCAGGATTATATCCGGTGTACCGGAATTTAGTCCCGAAGGCGTTTCAATAAATCTACTGACGTGGGACTGTCGCTTTTAAGTACACTTGATAACTATCGGTCTGGACCGGATTTGAACCCACGACCTACAGATCGGTAGCCAGCGCCTAACCTACAGAGCCACCCAAACGCGAAAACCAATTCGATATGAAAAAGCACTAATTTAACATAATTTAACATAAATATGGCAGTAAACTTGGCCTTTAGCACATATGTGTACTAGTCAGCCACGATGTGAATGCATTCGATGGGAGAAGGAACTTACGGAACAAGTGGGCGAAATAGCGGAAGAGCCGTCAAGTAAAGAAAATATACGCCTTGCCCCTCACTCCGCTCTGATCACTAGCATTGATCACGTTATGCATTGTCAACAAAACAGTGGCGCCCTATCCAGAGTACATTCATATCGCGGCCGATTATTAATATGTTATAAGCAACGCTATTAGCAGACATTCGTGCATTTTAATTATTACATTTTAGTTCCTCCTGCTGGATTGTTTTTTAATCATATCCCTGTAAATTCAATCTGAATTGCAATTTTAGATACTTGCACTTTTCCCGGGTTTAATTTAATTGCATAGCTTGCTGGGTTAAATCTAAGATATTAGAAAACAAAATAAATACGTTATTCTGTCAAAGTTATTTAACTTTTCTCAATTTTTGCTCTATTGTTTTCTTGCAGCACATTAAAGTAAGGGCAACTAGCTTTATTACTGCACTTAATTCAAGTTAAATGTTTTCGTTTTCTTGTTAGTTCTACTGTAACTTATATAATGTAGAGCTAAATAATGTATCTACTGCTTACCTAAGTAGAGGAATTATTGCAGTCCATCCCAAACTTCGATATCTGTATCCCATAGAGCATGCGAAGTCCCCTGAATAAAAGAAAAAAACAAATAAACAAATAAATAAATAAATAAATAAATAAAAAATAAATAAATAAATAAATAATGCAGATAAAATAAAGCATCTTAACCCAAAGTCGAAAAAAATCGTTGAATACTAAATTTTACACTTAATTCAGACACAGTTTAAGGAATAATGCGAAGATTTTCGAGCAATTTCCCCGTTCTAAACAACGCTTTAGAAACAAGTTCAGGACGTTTTGTTTTGTTAAAAATAGTCTCTAAAGACTCAATTAAACTATCATAGGTTTAAGGTATAAGCATCAAAAATAAAACGCAGGTCTTGTATTTTACATAGGTAAATAGTTTATGAAATCCTCTTCATTTGACTAAAACTTACCGCAAGAAAAATGTGGATTCTCATTCAAATACACAATTTAAAATATACTAAAAATACTGGTTCACATTTAATGGTTTGAATTCAAATCTCGATCAGGGTGGGTACCTAAATAAGGTTTCATTCTAGGGTTTTCCCTCATCCTCTGAAGATGAGTGTCGGATAATTGTAAAATCTATAGGTGCTGGACTCATTTCAACATTATTTACATAGTTCAGTCAACTTTTGAAATTACCTATCCAGTTAAAGAACGTTTAACTAAAAAATCCCAAGTGTTGCACTCACATGACCTTTTTCTACTCTTGTACTAACTATTCTTATGCACTTCATGCTAGTTGAGATAAAGATTTGCAGAAATTATCCTATTGTTTATTTCGTTGTAGGTAGAAGGGGAATGTGAGAATACAGCGAGCTTTGAGCGATAGTCAAATCTTTTAAAGCTGGTCGCTATATGAAGGCTTCGAAATTCGTTCTTTGCACGGCAAGAGTTACAAAAGTGAATAGCGACCTTCCATTTGAGAAAAGTTTAAGTATTGTAAACCCCACACAAAATAACAATAAATATCTCCGAAATGGTTCGCTCCACAAAAAAAAAAAAAAAAAAAAAAAAATCATTTGGACACAACTTGTGTATTTTAACGAGATCTACATTTTTGTATAGTAAGATTTGGTCTACCACTTACGGTTTACCAGTTATGCAAAAGTCATCAAGAGTAAATAGGACTATAGCCAGAAAATTGAAAATATTCATTTCATTTACCAAAAAATTGTCTTACAGGGTAGTTACAGGTGGAGGAATTTTCCTCAAAATCTTCGTGTCTCATCCTTGAAAGATATTAAACTTAAATAACCACTTTGGTTTTTAACCGACTTCTCGTTTTTGAGTTATGCTGTTCACAGGCGCGCGCGGACCTTTTTTCTAAAAATGCGTCTTTTTGAATTCAGAGGGCCTCAAAACATATATTTCCGGTGAAATCTCGACATCGAAATTTTGGGTCAAACACTGTACTTCTTCTACTTACTATTACGTAGTAGAGAAGTGTTATGTTTCACTCCATTTTAAGTAACAGCATTAATATGTTAACATGACATTTCATTTGTTGTGAGTGATTTATAGGATGTTAGGGGTATAAGCGCAGATATTGTAATTGGTATTTTGGAGCACTGTGAAATGAACAGTACTACATTATTTGCGGACTTATCATTTTACTATTAGGAGTAGTATGTTATCAAGTTGGTTAGTACCTACCCCTAAGTAGGCGTGGCGCTGAGGTGTTATGCTGAAGTCCCACAGTTCAGTTTTTGGTCCAAAGCATTTTATACAACAAAAGTGCATTGTGAGACATCGAGAGTTGGATACAATTTTGTTGCATACAACTTCTGTCCTACTTTTTGTATCCAATCTGTTTGCATCCGACGCGGTTGAGTTGCATCTACGTATTTTTCTTATCCAATGGTGACATGAAAACAGCCAATCTGTGTCAATAACGTAACAATATGGTGTACTGCGCATGCTACATGTTAGCTGTTATATATGTACGAGTTTGAGTTTGTGCTGCAGTTTTACTTTTTCGTGATTCTGCAATATTTAGCACGTACTTATGCCTTCAACACGACGTAAGAGGTTGAGAAATACATATTCGTCAATTCGTAGAAAACTGCGATAATGTTCCGGGTCCTCTAACCTCAAATTTGTTCTGTAGTAGACCCAATATACCTTGGCCGGTGTCCCGTTCTATTCTTTGTAACCATGACAATGTCTACCAACGTCTTTTACTCCTGCTACACCTTCTCTTCCCAATGAGAGTCATGGAAATATATCCCAAACCTATACTTAATATACCAGACGTTACGTTAATATTTGCGTCCGCTATGTTTATTTCTCATGCTTGTTACGTGAACTGTCATTTGTTTTTCGACCAAAATGCATCATAGTGTGGCAGACATCTTCTCTTTTGCGTGTAATTTCATTGATACATAAAGTTTGGTCAAAACTGTTGGACCGTGGGACACCGACTTTACCCAGAATGGGGTGGTCTTATGATAAGCAAACAAGCAGCAGACCAACGAATCGTTCATTCTTTGGACATCCTGAGTCTTAGAACCAAATTAAGTATGCACAGTTTTGCGGGGATTTGTTGTAACGTATCAGACATCTTGACCCTCCAATGGTAACGGAGATACATAATCATTCTTATCTGGTTCAAAATGCAATACTAGTATGAGTTATTTCCTACTTTTTCTTGACTAAAAGCTCATTGCTTTTGAGTCTATCAGTCTAAGTTAACAATTTTCCCTGCTTTCCTTGGAGGTAATGCGAGCTGATCATGCTAACGAAATCTATTGCCAACACTGCTTATCAGCTTATCAAATACAAATTGTAGCACGTAGTTCTTCACTGTTTATCGTGATGTTCGCCCCTGAATCTTAAAGGGAAACTAAATAGCTTTAAAACCTTGCAATTGCACAATTTCCTAATTAAAATATTTAACCCAAAGAACTTTTGAGAGCTTCATAGTCACACACCAAATGATATAACACTAACGATAACTGTGTTCCACATTTTCAGTTAGAGAATCGGGTAACCCTAAACAGAACATATTGTTTGTAACTTCATTAAACACAAGAATGGATATTTATGGTCAAAAATAGCACAAAAACAATATTCAACATCATAATATAGTCCGAATTCTTGAGTTGCTGATTCTGTTCGAAACATTTTTCAGAGTTGCACGCATCGAAAACATAAAAGAGAAAACTGCTGCTCTCAGCAATGCGCAGTGGTCTTGACGTCAATCAGACATAAAACAGATACCTTAAAAGAGGAATTTTATTTGAGAAAATCGTGAATGCGTATAATGTTACTAGATGCACATGTCGGTGATCTTTCCTATGATCAGTAGTGTTATGGATTAAGCTGGAGCAAATGCATTGCTTTTCTTTGTGACAGCGATGATGAAGTTATGAAGTGGAAAGATTTCCTGCAAAACTAGATTGGAGATGCCGTCTCCACACGTTCCCTTGCGTTCACGAAGAATTTGTCTAGATAGCTTTATGAACCTTCATTATTTCTATAAATTCAACGAGCCAAGCACCATCACCTTGGTGAATAAAGGCTGGAACATTTGCAAACACAAGCATTGCTCCATGAAGAGCGACTTCTTCGCTTTGTTCTTGACCTGATTGCCCTCCCGTTATACAGGACTTACTCCCCCTTGGACTTAAGGGTCAAACGCCTGTCGGGGAGCAGAGGAACCTATGGACCGGACAGAGTGAACACCTAGAAGCAGCTGGTCAGTCAAGCACTAGATATAAGAGTGAGCAAGAGGATGATATGAAATGCAGGAAAAAACAATTATTGGAAAGGTAATGATGGAGCAGGTAGTGAAATGAGTGGCAGGGGAAACCGGAGAACCCGGAGAAAACCCGCCCAGAGGCCGCTTCGTCTTCCACGAATACTACTTGTGGGTTCCTGAGATCTAACTCGGACCGCCTACACGTTTAATGTGTGGTAAATTCCTGTGTGGTCGAGTGCTCAGTGTTCTGACTTCTCTACCAAGAGATCCCGAATTCAATTCTCGGCCGGGGCGGAGGGATTTTTCTTGAATTAGAATCTTTCCCTGCTTCCGCAGAGTCTGGAGGTATCCATCTGAGAGTGAATCTGAGTAGTTACAATTTAAGACCCGATATGATCATAGAAGCTAAAGGGCTTTACGAAAATAAATAACATGGAAGACACCCAGGTAAACGATATGTACATAATGTTGTCAAGGGCAATAAGGGTTGTGGCTGTAAAAGATACTCAATATAAATGTGTGTTCATACAAAGTTAAGTCGTTATAGTGATAGAGAAAAACAATATAAAATACGAGTATGTTATATGCACTGTATAACATGGAGTGCTGTGTTTTTCTACCAGGGGAGGGTTAAGAATTTACAGCTTAGAAAACCATCGACTCGTTCGACATTTTCTGGTCATAAATCACAACTGGTGATGGGAATAAGGGCAACAAATCGAACCTTTTCAGACGGTATGTTTACTCTTTAAAAATTTGCAGATGTGAACTGTCCCAACTCTGCCAGTATACAACCTTATTGTTAGCGTTTATTGCGGACGTTTTAGTGACCCTGCATGAAAGTTAGCCGACAAACGCTACCGAAGAAAGGCTCCTAGAACATATGGCAGTATTCACCGGCAATTTGTTTTGTAGGCCAATTCAGAAAATACAGAGGTCCCTAGTTTGTCCACTTATAAGAGTAACAGCTATACCGAAGTTTTATATGCAGGTAACAAAGTTACCAAAATGTACATATAGTAGTCGTAACATACGTATATATACTTAAATACACCTACAACAACAAAAAAATTGAAACGGTATGGGCTTGGATACGATGCGTTTTCATTCGGTTTTGAATTCATGAACAGTTAAGGTTTTTATTAATGAGAGACCAAGGTCTCTCTACCTCCACCAAAGGTAGGCAAGTTCTACTGGCAATGATAGAATCTAAATGAATTTAAGAGGTAGAACTGGAACTTAAAAATTCAATGCCACAACTGGGATTTGAACCACAGACCTTCTGCTTGCCGGGCGGACGCTCTAACCACTGAGCTATTGTGACAAACTGCCAGAATGGGATTAAATTCTCAAGTTAGTTCGTATTTCTCCTGGTAAACCACAAAGGCAGTCTCACATCAGAGACAATTACCCCAATGGTGACTTACTATTGCAAGTACTTTATATCCCAGGATTAAATAACCTTCACATGGTAATTATTATTTATTTATGCCAACAAACTTACTGTTGGTACCATGTGAAGGTTATTTAATCCTGGGATATAAAGTACTTGCAATAGTAAATCACCATTGGGGTAATTGTCTCTGATGTGAGACTGCCTTTGTGGTTTACCAGGAGAAATACGAACTAACTTGAGAATTTAATCCCATTCTGGCAGTTTGTCACAATAGCTCAGTGGTTAGAGCGTCCGCCCGGCAAGCAGAAGGTCTGTGGTTCAAATCCCAGTTGTGGCATTGAATTTTTAAGTTCCAGTTCTACCTCTTAAACTTTGCCCACACACGGCTTGTGTGTTTAAAAACACCAACAGTAAGTTTGCTGGCATAAATAAATCTAAATGAATTATTTATCTCGTTTTTGAAGCATGTCTAGAAAGAGTCGCGTGAATGTAACACATCAGATTTTTTAAGTATATGACTCATAAATTTAGCAATTTATAAAATCAGACCAGAAAAGTGTTAGTGACTATATACAACTTCTTATTTAGGCGCCTTCGGTACGACAGCTTTCATTTATGATGAGATCATTAGTTTTATTTCAGCCCTGTAGTATACATAAGAGCGCAATTATTCTACAAAAATGAAAATGAGCAGTACTATTTCAGCTCGTAACAAATAATAATAATAATAATAATAATAATAATAATAATAATAATAATAATAATAATAATAATAATAATAATAATAATAATAATAATAATAATAATAATAATAATAATAATAATAATAATAATAATAATAATAATAATAATAATAATAATAATAATAATAATAATAATAATAATAATAATAATAATAATAATAATAATAATAATAATAATAATAATAATAATAATAATAATAATAATAATAATAATAATAATAATAATAATAATAATAATAATAATAATAATAATAATAATAATAATAATAATAATAATAATAATAATAATAATAATAATAATAATAATAATAATAATAATAATAATAATAATAATAATAATAATAAATTTCTAGTATAGAAAAATCTGTATCCCTTTATGTCAGCATTGTTTTAACCATAAAATACCCGATTTCGATTGTTTCATTTTTCTGTTTTCCTAACCAAGGAAAACTGAATCTTCATTATTACTCCAACGAATGCATCACTGTAGTTACATTCGAACCTTTCCGGCACAACATTTAGATTCGTGTTGATCTCCCAAGATAGTGACCCGCTCAAGGGCCACAGTATTCGTATTGCAAGTGTTTTGCTTACATCGAAGCACACGCGGGTGTTTTGTCTACAACTGGGGCAATGTTGACCGCAAGGTACCAGTCAGGTGTTTTGTTTACAACTGAGGCAGTGTTGGCCGCGAGGCACACGCCAGTCAAATGTTTTATTTACAACTGAGGCAGCGCTGGCCTGAAAGGACACACTGGTAGGGTACAACACTAAAAAATTGGCGAAAAAATGGAATTTTTAGAAAACGATTAAACCTACCGAAACGAAACTTGGCATTTTATTTCTTACACCTGCATCTATTAGCCAGGTTATTCTGGCCGAAGCAAAACCTTCCAGCCTGTGCATGCGCGCGCGCGTGTGTATGTGTGTAAGATGAGTCAGCTGCCCCTTATTTCCCAGTGTTGTGGAAATCGCATTTTATTCTCCAACATGAAAACATCGGCCCCTCTACTAGGTTCTACCCAAGTATTTGCACCTTTGGATACACACTCGATAAAATTAGTAGGTACTGATATAGATGTTAGAGCATCACCTTTTAATATACTCGTAATTAGACAGCTGACGTTTTCACCTCTGTAAACGTTAAATTGGGACCAGCGAATACCACATGCTAAACGGAATGTTTGCCTCTCACGTTACTAGGTAGCTCAGTTGGAACGACTCGCCTACCACCCGCATGTGGTATTCGTGGTGGACGAAGCGGCGTCAGGGCGGGTTTTCTCCGGGTGCTCCGGTTTCCCCCGCCATCTCATTCCACCGGTGCTCCATCTTCATTCCATGTATCATCAGTGTCACCGCCTGCGGTGCCGTAGTAGTAAAAGTGGGCGTTAAACACTACAACAACAGTTGGAACGAGCACATGATTCTTAAGTGATAATCTGGTGTAGGTGTACTTCGACTCCCCTGCATGTGCTTATTTTTTGTACCGTGTAATATTTACACACAACATTGGCTGAACCATTATGTTAAAATCTGTTATTATTTTAATTTGTAATTGTTTCGTTTTCATTTTATGGTATTGTTGTTTCTATTAGGATATCTCTCCTGGTATAGATGCTGAGCGCTTGTGCATTAGCTCTTGCTTCTGCCTAGATCAAAAGCATGTCAATGCACTCGTCTGTCAAATATATGGTGCAGGAATGGCACAAAATATCATGCAACAGCTCACGCGTGAAGAATGAAGTCGGCATTCATAATAACATACTACATCATGCCAGTCCAATGCGACAGAAGTCATTATATCTGTTCTATTACGAAATGCAGGCAACCAAAACGATTTCAGTTATAATGCCATAAACCCTCAGGGACTTTATAATTGGACTATTGTAAATTTGGTTTCCAAGTTTTGATGAACATAAAAAAGTACAACGCCGAAACATGAATCCGTGTTCCTGGAATTAGCGCACAAGATGCAGTCATAATTCTGTTCAGCTATTTCTAGGCTTCGCTGAAAGCACATTCCGAGTTCAGCACTATGACTTGTAAGCCAGGCGCTATGTCATTGCTACTTCCCGAGTTTTCATGTTTGATTTAGCCTTTTGAGGCAGTTTTAATCTGTTGCTGGGCGTCTTAATATTATTACTTAAATTGCAAAAGCTATTATGCATGTTATTTGAGATGTACGAGACCTAGTTTACGCAAAAATTCAAATAAACCGTTGTTTAACATTATGTGCGTTTTGACTCTACAGGTCCATGGTGGATGAGGCCTGTCCCTAACTTTTGGAGGCCAACCTTGCTCCAAGTACAAGAATCCACCATCTTCTTTTTATTTGATGTTGTTAGTGTACTCATATGATAGTTGCATTTTATCAGAGGTGTTTACTGAATTTCCTTTCCATGTATACTCATATAAAGAGTTATTAAAATTGGCTGGAAACCGGAATTCGCTCTCAGTAAACGAGTCTTATGGTTTTAAGGTGTACTTTAGCAAGGAGTACGTTTTGTCCCTTAAACCGCTGTTCCTCTAAATTTTGCTCAATCCTCTCTCTAAGAACGTCAAGCAATACATTTTAGTAAGCGCAAAGCCGGACTAAAACACATATGCCGTTTGATGGGAAGCCTACCCTAAGAAAATAAGGGGCGGCTGACTCACCTGGTATATATAGGGCTCACTGCAGCACCTCCGCTGGCTCACACTAGTGGACGTCGGAAATGTCACTAACACCCCTAACCACTCCTTAACACCATACACCAATTACTTCCTTTTTACTATCACACTTGACTTCCCAAGGGCGTAATCAGGGCCTCGGTCAGGTTTGCGTCCTGGTAACCTCTTTCACCTGGCCTAGGCCCATGTGGCCGGCCAATATACCCACTCCTTGAATTCGCAGGTGCAATAGTGGTACTGCTGAACTTACTCTCCTAAATTTTCTCCGGAGGAGGTTTTTTAGTGGGTAGTGCCTTCGGGCGAAGTCCCCACTGTGCCATCCCAGCATAGTGGGACTCTATTAATGGATTTTTCCTCCACTCGAAGAAAAAGCAAAAGAACAAAATAGGTGAATAGTCAAATTAGAGCTCTAATGAAAGATACTACTTTGCTTCCGCCCATTCGTAATGTAGATAGAGAGGTAGGTACTTGAGGTACAAGCGAGAGCATGTGTGAAAATAGTCTCAGGTTTAAAGAAATAATGCCAGCTTACATGAAAATAAATACATTTTTAACTGTCTCTGCAGTCGAGTGGTCAGCGTTCTGGTTTCTAAACTAGAGGTCCCGGGTTCGATCCATGGCTAGGGTTGGTTTTCCTACGTAGGCAGGTACGTAAGTGGATACGTACATAGGCAGTCAGGTTGGTAGGCAGTATATAGGAAAGTAAACTGGCTAAGGTAGATAGGTACACCGATCGAAATCGATCGAGCGGTTGGATGGATAGTGGGTAGGAGTAATGTTAGGAGGTGGAATATTCAATTGCAAGTTCTCTTTTTCGCCTAGTGTCAAAGGTTACACTGTGAAATTTGGTTGGATTTTCGTGGATTTGTATTCACACAAACCAATCCTTAGATTTTGAGTTTTATATATACCAATACTGGGAGTGGGAAGGAAAACGCAATTAAAAATCTCAGAGAAAACATGTTGTAAAAGCCTATACATGCAGTTATTCATTTTTTTATATCTTGACCATGCAAAGAGAACGAAATTTCAAAGCCATCGTGTAGCGACCAGCCTCAAAACATTTGACTATCGCGTAAACCTTCTTTAGTTTCATATTTCTTAGCAGCCACAAGAAAATTAGCAATAATTTCTCAATTTACATGAGTAAGTAGAATAAGTGATTGTAAGAATAGTTTCCACTGTATGAGTAGAGAAAATTTGTGAGTTCAGCACATCAGATTTTGTTTTACTCTTTCTCTTTCATTATCATAAACCTGTTTTACTGCTAAGAATAGCGAAAGTTACCACAACGAGGTAGCAGCAAACAAAACGGACAGTTGACAAACGAAATACCAATCCTCCTCCTCCATTCCTTCATATGTTAATGTTTATTAACACCTCAGAAAAAGCCGTTTTATTACCGACTGAAAAATATCACGACATGCAAGCTGTACAGAGAGAAGGAAGGGTTAGGGTGGAAAATGTCATAAGGAAAAGGAAGAAGGTAGAGATAGAAAGAAAGGGGAAGTGGACATAAATGTAGGAAGAGAAGGAAAGGAAAAGAGAAGGAAAAAATAGAACAAGAGGAAGTAAGAATATGTGTAAAACTAGTCTTAGATTTAAAGCAATAATGCCAGCTTACATGTAAATAAATCAATTTTTTGACTGCCTCTGCAGTCGAGTGGTTTCTAAACTAGAGGTCCCAGGTTCGATCCTTGGCTAGGTTGGGAATCTTTCTCATATAATTCCCTAACCCTTACAGAATTTGGAAGTATGAACGTGGGAGCGAATGCGAGTGTGTTTAATGTTAAAAACTACTGTTTCTTGCATAGAGGCGTTGAACTATCCTATACGAATAATCAGCTGGTCATTCCTTTGTTTTGTACAAATTATCACTAGGTCATTCTTTTGTTTAGTCAGTGACACCAACTGTATCCCATAAATACATGAAAAACAATGTATTAACATTACAATCGGTTAACAGTGAAAATAGTACTGCATATCAATTTGATAACTTTATTTTTAACAGTTAATGTATTTTTCAAAAAGAAAAGTTCTTTGTTAATGTTAAAAATAAGGTAAGCTCTATTTAAGGTTATAAACTGGTTTTGTTATAACAAGAGAAGATCGAAATACGTCAAACTCTTGGGTTTCGTTTTCCTCAATTGGCAGTACTGAGTAAGTCGAGCTACACTAATCGAAATAAATATGTTACGTCATTTTTGATAGAATTTAACATTTTCTGGTAAAATATTTGCAATATAGTATTTACATTTATATTTAGTTGATGGAATAGTTCAGATAAATGACATTCAATGGTCTGACCTTTGCAGATACATTTTCGAGCTCCGCTCCGCTCGAGAATTTATCGGTTAGGTCAGATTTCTTATGGGATTGTTATAAAGATCAATGTTAAAGAAACCCTATAGTTCACCAAGTAATAACATCATGAGTTGTTTTTCAAGTCAAAGCTCTCGATATGACCAAAGAACTTAAAAGGACATGAAACAATTATCAAAAAATATTTTGTTTGTTAACGACAAACATGATCAGCGTTGCCGGTATGCCAGAATTTCGTCTCCCAGGAGTTCTTTTACTACTGAAAAGGGGCCGTTCCTCTTAAGTCACTTAAAAACCATTGGTTTGGCCGGGTTTGAACCTGGACCTTGGTATCAGTAGGATAGGCCCTAAGCAGCTGAGACACTCACACAGACAAAAACTTACATTTCGGTTCTGTGATAGGTACATAACCAAATGACCTCGTTGTCGACGGGCCTTTAAACCCCACACATTCACTCACTCACTAGGTACATAATATTGTGCACACAATAAAGGAGGTCGGGCCAAGCTACCTCACATCACATACCAGGCGTGGCACGTATGAAAGGCGCTCAGGGTCAAGCTGCAAACACGCGACAACAGTCAGAGATGCAGAATCAAAAAGGCTTTTCGAGATTATTCGCGAAATGTCCGGTGGCCGGCGTATTTATAGAGGTTCAGATCCACGTTATATAAGGAGGCGAGGCGACGAGAAGAGCGAGTAGTAGCTAGTTACAGACATAAGTTAGTTTTTAGTTTTAGTGTATGTGTGTCAGCTGTGTGTGTACGGTCGCCATGAGAAAGTAAGATAACGAAGCAGTTAATGAGTGTTGAGTGATCGACCATCAAAGTTAGTTTTTGTGAGACAAAGAGAAAACTGAAAGACAGAAAATTGTGTGTTAAGGTTACGAGAGACAGCAGCTGTTGTAATATCACGAAGGACTGTATACTGTGTTAACAAATAGAACAGAACTGTGCATTTGTGCCAGAGGTTTTGAAGGAGAATAAAGTGACAGAAATGTAACAGGACTGGACTCTTGTCGTTTTTGTCACAATACGTTGTGATGTCTCCGAATTTTGGGATTCATAAGTAGTATGCAACTAATATGTAAAACATTGGTTAGATATAACAATACTCCAATAATAATATTTTATCTTCAGACAATGATTTGTCACCACATAGTAAAAACGTTTGTATCCCATTGAGATAAATGGAAGCAAAATCGACCTTTCATAGAGATCCCTGGTAATTACTGCATCTGAATCGAGTAAAGGACCACGTTAGTTGCGGTTTTTTCACATGCAGATGTCTGTGAAAAACACCCCCTTCTCAGAAGGGGAAAAAGTGTGGTTGGGGGGGGGGCGATCTTTATCAAATGAACTAACGTTCTCGTCTAAGCACTGATAGTATTCTGCAGCACGATCATCCCAACTTCCATACATCACTGTCGGCTCATCATGGCTGCAAACAAAGCCACGAAAAGGCTCAGGGATAAAGACATTATAGCAAGCTGTATCAACCTCCTCCTTCCCCTTTTATGTTGCTAGCGGTCGACGCCATTTTGTTTGATGCGTTATTAATGACAAGAGAAACATTAATGTTGTGCCGTCATTGTCACGCCATGAGGATAGAGATCAAAATCGCTTACAGCAAGTCAAGTAGTGCCTCCGTTTAACGTACGACAGTCCATGCAAAGGAAAATAAGCCTTATCTGCAAGGTGTAATTATGGTAAATGGATGAGGTCTTTTTACGCGGTGTGGGTTACTTTGCTGTTTCCCAGGCTCACCTACAGAGAGTTAACTGAACTAATAACTTTAAGGGTCACAAGATTATATGCATCATCAGTGGCGGATCAAATTCAACCTCTTCTGATTATTATTCCATACACAGAGACGTTAAATTAGCATATACAAATTATCACTTCGTCATTCTTTTGTTTTGTACAAATTATCACACGTTACTCTTCTGTTTAGTCGGTGTTGCCAACTGTATCCCATAAATCGCTGAAAAGCAATTTATTGCACATTACAATCGATTAACAATCAAAACAGGACTCCATTTCAAATTGACAACTGTATTTTTAACAATTCTTCTTTTAATAATTAATTAATGTATTTTTCCAGAAGAAAAGTAATTTGTTAATGTTAAATTAAAATAAGCTTTATTTTAGATTATTAAAGGCCGGAGGGATGTGCGCTTGCATGCGATACAAGTTAGCTGGACGCAGAGTACAGAAGTACAGCAAACAACTGCCACTCTACGCAAGAGTCGAAAACAAAAAACGTAGTTCTCTGCAAACTAGTGAAGTATTGCCTTGCAAGTGTATGCAGATGCAAGGTTAAGGTGTAGTATAACGCTACTGTTTTGTTTCTTCTCATAGTGAACTGCAGACGTTGAATGATAGTGTTCTTTAGTGTTCATATGATGCTTGTAGGTTGAGCTGCAGTGAGGCGATTTTCATGGTCAGGCTGTACCTACTTGCAGTTGTTTACATGCGCGAGCGGTATCAGTAAATTCCATGTGCAGTATGCCTATGGAAAAACGCACACGTCTCCGGCCTTTATAGATTATTACCTGGGCGACCGAGCTTCGCAAAATGTTAACTAAATATAAAGTTTCATCCTAAATGTTGAGCCGTTTCCGTGATGAGACCTTTAATATCCTGGCTTGTTTGTTGAAATTGGCCAGAGAAATTATGGCCAAAATAAGGTTTCGACTCATTGTGACTGTTGCGCGTAGACTTAAGATAGCTAAGCCAACTTTCTTTAGGTTTTTAGAAAGTTCTTGATGAGACCTTTAATATCCTGGTCAGTTTGTTCAAATTGGCCCATTAGAAAAATTATGGCCAAAATAAGGTTTGGAGTAATTGTGACTGTTACGCGTAAAATCGCGTTTTTTCAGGAATGACACCTATATAGATAAACTTAATAAGCAAAACCCTGTCTGAATACAAAATTTGATCGAAATCGTTAGAGCCGTTTCCAAATTGCGCGGAATATATATATACAAAAATTGTTCGTTTCAGTATACAAATATAAGATAAACTGGTTTTCTGTTACAAGAGAAGAACGAAATACGTGCAATTCTTGATTTTCGTTTTCCTCAATTGGTCTGAGTAAGTCGAACTAACTAATCGAAATTAATAATATTTTAGGCTATTTTTGTAGAATTTAACATTTTCTGGTCAAATCTGTATATAGTATTTAAATTCGTAATTTATTTATGAAACAGTCTAGATAAATATCACTCAATAGTTTGATCTTCCCAGATAAATTTTGTCGCTCCGCTCGAGTATTTATCGATTAGGTCAGGCGTCTTATGCTATTACTCGTGGCAATTATGTGGCAGCAGGTCTGAACCATAAAATTCTCCGTTGTAGATCCGCTTGTAGGGGGAGTACTTAGAATTGTAGAGTTTTTATTTTTGTTTGGATTCAAAAACGTTTGTAGTTTAAGAGACTTTTGATCGATAGTTTGGTAATTCAATAGCGAACATACGGTTGCTAGATCCGGCATTCTAGAGTTCATATCGATTGTATCGCAAATCGATTATTTTGTGGACAACTGGCTTTGTGCCCATTGTTAGCCTCATTTCTTCATTTCTATAGCATGCTTACCTTACAGTTCTTTAGTGGCCGTATCTGCTTTGGATGAAAATTTGCTGGGCTGCGTCTACATATGGTTCTCTGCTCACTCGTCTACAAACTAAAAACCTTTATCTAAGCTTCTATGCACTTCTTGTTTATAGAAATAATCTTGAATTACACAATTTGGTTGTAGCTATGTAGGCATAAGAAGAATACATTTGTTAAAGCGATAGTCAGATTTTTAAAAAACGTGTCGCTATATGATGGCTTTAAATTGTTTGCTCTTTGCATGACCACGAAAGAAAAAATATGAAGAGCAATTTACCACTTGAAAAAACAACTGTCTTGTTCAACACTGAAAGACTCGCGTCAAAAACCGGCTTCGTTCACAATCCCGACTCGTTTTTATAGTCCAAGCGAAGTGCCGACGAATTCTCTGGAAAATACACCTTTTCTTGAAAATTCTCGTAAACGAGCCCGACACGTGAACAGTTTCTAGAATGGTATGGAATCGCTTTGTTCTGCCGCACTCAATCGTCTTTATTCTGGCCGCTCACAATGTATAAAAGTTTAACTAAATTTCCTAAGCAGATAGTTCACACTACTAAAAACTGATGTGGCAACAATAACAATATGTTGTAAGCCAACAAAACATTCCGAATTTTACATTCGTAAGTAATCTTAAGTGAAATCGAAGGTTTGACGGAGGGGAGGGGATGAACGCGGTAGCTTCCTGTTGCTTTCCACACACCATCTTCTCTTTTACAAAAACGGTCGTTTTGATAAATAACGAAGCGCTCACAGCAACTTTATTACTACATTTACAAATAAAAATAAATTACTAAAAAAGTTCTTAAAGCAAAATACCAGTAATAATTGTTACACATAAGTATAAGCCTGGTCACTCCGGTTTCCCCCGCCACTCATTCCACCAATTGCTCCATTATCACCTTTCCAATCATCCATTTCGCCTGCATTTCATATCATCCTCTTCCTCACTCTCATACCTGGTGCTTGGCTGACCATCCGCTTCCAGATCTTCACTCTGTCCGGTCCATAGGTTTCTGTGCTCCCCGATAGGCGTCTGACCCTAGACACTGGCTTGTAAGTTCTATGGGACGTAAGTTCTAGATAAGGGGAGGGTAATCGGAAGAAGAAGATAATTATACGCAGGATGTCCACTAATTGGCATACTAGCTCTCCAGTAACCTAATTCACCAGTACATTGGAGACAAAAACGTTATGGTACCTATGTATCTCTGAGCGTGAACAGTTTTCAAGTTATAATCCCAAAAAGTTCATGAACAGACGAAAAATTGCATCACAGTTTAACGCATCACACTTGCCAATCTTTTGCAGATAAGCGATAACACCATTGAGGGCTGGCCCGGCTACCTGTCTGCGCTGCAGTTGAAGGCAATAATGTCAGGCTTTATGGGAGGGAAGAAAATGTGGCAAGTTGAGCTTTAGCAGATGAGATTTCTTGTGTTCATAAGTTTTAAAATAATACAAATACAGAAAGTATTAATGCTTTAGTGATTCCAGTTGTGAATATTACGTAGTTGAAGTTTAGATTCTTACCAGCAGACCAAAGGTGAAGTTGTTTCGACCAGTGTCTCAATTTATTCAGTAGATTTAATATATCTGAGAAGAATTAAAATAAAAATATGGTAGGAGCGGTAGGAAATAAGAGAGATGAATCTATTGGCACCTTAGCCTTCAAGACTTACAGGAACTCATATCGTACCCTCTACAAATGTTCAATTTCATCTATAAGAAATGCAGAAAGGCCGAAAGTAAATAAAGAGAACAGTTGTGGGTGGAACAGACCAGGAGATCCAAACCGATTTCGTGGAACAAATATAAATATCGTCGCGTAACACTAATAATCTTTTTCAAGCAGAAGTTAGAGTCAGCAACTGGTTACAAATTAAGGTCATTTAATTAAAAACACGAGCCATAAAGTATTTACTATTTTAAGTTGCCCTTAGGGCTTATATCTTGCGGTCCACCGGGAAAATACGAATCAATTGGGGAATTTAATACCGTACCAGCAAGTTGTCACGGTAGCTCAGTGGTTAGAGTGGTCGCAGGTACAGCAGAAGATCCGTGCTTCAAATCCTGGCTATAGCATTGAATTTTTCAGTCCTGATTCTACCTTTCAAGCAAAGTTTATTTATTTACACACATGCGCGCGTGCACCTTTTTCTAAAAATGCTTTTTTGTGTTCAGGGGTCCTCAAATCATATACTTCCGGTGGAATTTCCAAGTGGAACTTTTAATGGAACACAATGAATTCTTGTAAGTACGCAGTATAGAAGGTGTAAATATTGTGGAAATATCAGAACCACAGCACGGAATGCCTCGTTGAACGCGTTTCTTGCAGAGCAATATTTGGAGAGCGTAGACAATACCATTAATCAAATGTGTTTATGGCACAATGAAACAGCTACCCAGAGCAATGCCAGATGTTTTCTATTGGAATGACCAGAAATATTCTCTCAGCCGCACGTTTGTGACGTTTTGTCACGTGTGACTTTTGTGACGAAAATCTACCCCCGAATCCTGATTTGTGGTTTTAAAGTGTTACTCTTTGTAATGTTCACAGCCTCTGCTAGTTCTCTGACTTTTCATTCTTCTTTTTTTTCGCTCTTCTTCTTTCTTTTCTGTTCTGGAAGGGGGGAGGGAGGGACAATTTCACGGCTGGACGCTCCTTTAGGTAATGCTGTTGTGAAGGCGGAGCTAACACGTGGAGTTTTGTTTGTTGCTCGCTGCATGTTGCCTCTGTCATCAGTGGCGGATCTCAGGAACGTTACAACTAAGGCTCACAGGCTTAAGATCCATAAACTGCCTAAAGGCACCTTTAAAAATACCTTAAAATATCGAAAAATGACATAAAAAGGTCCAAATTTATTAATGATTTCAGTTTCAATTACATATTTAACATATTTATCTTTCCTAAGGGAATATTCACACTAAGGCACTACAACGGTGGTTTTTTTTTTTGTGTGTTTGTGTGTGTGTGTGTGTGTGTGCGTGTGCGTGCGTGCGTGCGTGCGTGTGTGCGTGTGTGCGTGTGTGCGTGCGTGTGTGTGTGTGCGTGTGTGTGTGTGTGTGTGTGTGTGTGTGTGTGTGTGTGTGTGTGTGTGTGTGTGTGTGTGTGTGTGTGTGTGTGTGTGTGTGTGTGTGTGTGTGTGTGAAATGGAAGTTACTCAGGGCATTCATTAACACTTTGTTCTAATATATGTTGTGATTTTCGTTTCTTTGCGGTCCAAGAAGCTGCCCTCGTATGTTTCTCATGCCCAATATGCTGCTATAGACATGGAACCGCCTTTCTGTACTATCACCTAGCAATATTTGTAGAAAAGAATACTTCCATCAGTAGAAAATATCTCTGCTCCAAACTCAGATACAAGTTATCGCAAAAAAAGGCATTTTATGAAGCTTAGTTTTAGACATATTTACGATTGGATTTCTTCCACAAACTGCGAAATTGCAGTCAAACAGATCGTAAATACAAGCTACCCACTCCCTCTGGTCAAGGTAATTGCTGGTCAAAAAATCTGTTGCACTCACATGACTTTCTCTACTCCTGTTCTAATCATTCTTACAAAAACTTATTCTTCTATCTTCTTCGTGTTAGTTGAGATAAACATTTACAGAAATTATTTTACTGCCTGTTTTCTTGCACGTGCAACGGGAATATGGTAGTACAGTAGGCTTTGAGCGATACTCAAATCGTTTAAAGCTTTCAAATGTTGTTCTCTTTGCACGCTTAGCATATAAAAGAATGAATAGCGATGCTCCATTCATAAAAATACCTCAAACATATGGCAGTTTAATCAAAACCGTTAGAGCTATTTTCAAGAAAATCAAAATTTTCGAAAACTTCTCCATGTAAAGAGTAGTTCAGGGTGGAGGAACTTTCTACAAAATGTTCATCCTTTAAAGACATTAAACTTAAATACCAACTTTGGTTTCTAACCGACTTTTCGTTTTTGAGTTATGCTATCCACAGACTGACAGTAGCTGACAGACTGACACACAAACACACACACACACACGCGGAGCTTTTTCTAAAAATGCTTTTATTGGATTCAGGGGGCCTCAAAACATATTTCCGGTGAAGTCTCGACATCGAATTGTTGGATGGAATGCAAGACTTCTACTTTACTAAACGTAGTATAGAAAGTAAAAATGGAAAAGGGCAGAAAAGAACAAATAAAACCCACCATTTTCTAGTCTATAATGATGCATAATGAATACGTATTATGTTGGGCCTCGTCTTCAGACACTAGAAAAGAAAATTATGTTTCCTCTACATCCTAGCCCTAGTTAAAACGTTTCAACCATCGTTCTATGAATGTGATTTGCAACCTTTAGATCTCGAAACAATTAAATTACAGTTCATCGCTGACATTACACTAAACTAGGCTACTGTGATCCTTACTATGGGTTTACTAGCATCAAACAGGGAACTTTACTTCCCTTTTAACTGTTAGTGATGCATTGATTATATTTTCATTAATGTTAACTTATAGAAAATTTAGAGATACAGTGTTTAAATAATGCACAGGAATTGATACTCAAGAGACACTTTAGCTAGTAGCTTTCTGGAGCGTTTGTTGATGGTTGATGTTTAGATACCTACACCTATAATATAAAGTAAGATATTTCTTGCCCATTAGTCTTACTTGGGGTTACAAAGAAAATCAAGTCAATTTATGTTTTCTTTATACGCATTGATAGTAGTTTGGTATAACATGATGTGGCAGATGTATCTAATGGAATGTTTGTTTGACAAGTTTCATTTCTAAAGAGAGAATTGCACATGTTTTGGAAATTAGGAATAACACTAACTGGAAGCAACTATGAAATTGTAAACTGCTTGTACAAGAGGGTGAATGCAACGGGGAGTAGGGAAACGTGTTAAGGAAGAGTGGTGTGTTGTATGTGAAATTTTGAATCAAGAGTTCTCTTCATTTGCCTAATCAAAGAAGAAAGAAATCGTTGAACAGGGTAGGGAAACTCCAGCATTAGAGAATTTGAAAACAAAAATCAGAACTTACGACATTTTAATACACGCATTTATGGAATAGAATGGCTTTCAGATTGTAAAAGTAGAGTAAAGTTATTTTGTTGGTCATTTCTACTCTTCTCAATATTACTACTTACGAACAAATCATTCAGTTAAACTTATTTTTCAAATCTTGTAGTAAAACAATACTTCCCAAATCTAAACATATGTCATACTGTGTTTATTAATACGAAATTGTGCTGTTAAATCAAATGCGAAACACTTATTTCAGTACTAAAACAGGACCAATCAATGCTCACATGTAACAAAAAGACATCTACACAGCCATTTAAACCCAATAGTTTAGGTATCTTAAGAAAAGCTCTGTATCGCCAACCCAACTACCGCAATATCTTCAACCGGGCACTTCTAGGAACGCTTGCTGGTGCCAACTGAACAAACAGAATGTCACTAAAAGTAACCAAGGAGCACTATAAAAGGGTAAACTTATCACGGTTGGCTTTCGGTGAATTCAGTGGTTTGCCTTCTCTATGCAGGTAGTGACCATGAAGTTAGAGCAGGTGAAATCTCTAAATCTTGTAGTTTTTATCTAAAAGTTTCCAGAAATTTGTCACATGCTGCTGTGCCACAATTGCAAATGCCATACATATCAATTGTTTTAGTTTTAATACCCAAATTAATCTTCTGTTGCACACGATGCAGAAGTTGTAAGCTTTTAAAAATAAAATACTATTGGGTTAGTCCCGATTATTCCGTATCCTCCCCATAATCTCTAGGTATGAATGAGAGTGTGACCTAATGTACAAAAACTCAAAGACCCAAAACCCACTACGAGTTAACACTATAGCCTGTGCCCACTGGCCCCGTCTCCCTCTCAGGAATGGGCCAGCCACTACACCGTTGCAGCAGCGTGGTAAACGCCGGTGTCCCGCGGGAACTGCATCCGCCCGTGGACCAACCCACTACTTAGAGTAGAGCTAGACAGCCACACCGATCTGGAAGCTGCCTTGGCATCGAGCCTGCCCTTGCTAGGGCGGACGCTACGTGTCGAGGCTAGCAAACAGGACTGATTAGTTCCATGCCGAAGCTGCTATGCTTACGGGCACTCTGAGGATAACTGCGCAGCGCCTCCTAAGTGTCACTCACTGTTGTGGCGCTTCAAGTCTCGCTTCGGTCTACCAGCAGCACGACCTCCGCCAACGCCGCCGCTACTGTGCCAGCTGTAGAGGAACCAACCACTTCAGCAGCCAGGCGCTCTGTCCCCTGCATCCTTGCAGGAAGGCATCGCCTGTTCCGCCACAGCCACGCACACCAGCACGAGCCATCTCATCATCACCAACACCCTCAATTGGAGCAGCGACACGGGAAGCCATTCAAGATCTCTATGCGTTCTGAACATCGGTGCCCGTTTAGCTGTCCTGTCATCCACCGTGGACAAACTCTAAGACCTGCGCTCAACGCAGAACACCTCCGACAGGAAAGCACCACAGCTGAGCTGTTGGTATACGTTGACAGCATTACCACCCGCCTGCAGGCACCGGGGGCCCAGTCGGCGCCATCACCACCACAACAACCACGTCAGTACCAGACCATCGAGATGCCTCTAGAGCACCGGCGCTTCCTTGAGCAGTGCGTGCGCCCAACGAAGGACGACGAAGACACAAACCCTAATCCTCCTTTATCTTTACTATCACCACCATCGAACACTCTAGTGCTGTACTCAGGGCATCTTCTCATGGCTGCAGTCTAGGGCTTTACCTTTGTTTCTTCCTAAGCGATACCGTTATCGTGTGCAGGCGAAGTACTAAACACCTCACACGTCATCAACTCCATCCGCGCGCTGCCGGTACGTGGAAATTCACAACTTGCTTACTGCTGCATGTGCACTAACACGTTTTCGTAAAATGTCCTTATTGGTATTGAAGTTCAAGGGTAGTGTACTTTATGGTGGTATTACTGAGTCAGTTTAGTATTCTATACAAACAACGTAATGTTGTGAAAAATAAAATGCCTCAATATTGTACATATGGCTGCAATGTGAGAAGCGAAACACTTAAGGAATTCATTTTCACTCATTTCCAAACAGAGATAAATCTCCCAAAAGATATAGGACATGAGTAGAATTTTGCAAAAGGAAAGATTTTTTGCCTGGTCCCAGTGCTCACATAAATGTTCCTTCCATTTTAAGGGCACGATTATAAATAGACACAGTTATTAAAGAAGCAGCTTTATTAAAACTTGGAGCTACTCCTACTATAAGCAAAAATGAAGATACTTCAAGTTGCAGTAAGACACTAATTTATCCTTCACCATCTTCATCCAAGAGCAAACGACAAAGTACAGAACGATATGAGGCCAGAAGTCGTAAAAACATTGTTTCCGAGTTATGTGGTAGTGTTACTTGCAATAAAACTAACAACAAAGAGGATGATGATAAAAGTAATGAAAAAGGATTCAGAATAGGCGATTAAAAAAAATCAGAAGTAAAATGTGAACTAGGTACTGAATTCGTAAGGAAATATACCCACGATAAATTGTTGGAACCTAAAACATCTACGAAGCAAGCAATGGTGAGGAAGATCAGGATAAGCTGAATAAAAATTCCATCGAACCTGATACTTCAGATTTTGATACAAGTGATAACGAGGAAGAAAAGGAGGAGGAGAAGGAAAGTGCTTCTTTATACATGGAAATGAAGCTACATCGGAATATTTCATTGTTGCTTGGACATCTTTCAAGGACGTGTTTTATATAGAAATGGAATGAAAACAATTTCTCATTACATTAAATGGACATGTTATATGTTAAAACAGTGTGTTATTGTGGTAATACATTCACTTGGAACTCACAATATCTATGAGGAAGGAAACTGGTAGGAAATACTTTAATAGCAAGTTCTTCATTATTATCTGAAAGGTATATTGTTTCAAATTTAAGCCCTTCTGTAAATCACAAGGTTTGGTAGTTTCTTCAAAACCTACATTCGATAAAATCATTCGAAACATGGTAGTACCAGTTATTAGATCAATTTGGGTTCAAGAAAGAAAAAAGAACTTGAATACATTAAAAGATTGTGGTATACCTATATGGTTGGCAGGGGATGGACAGTATGACTTTGTCGGTCTGGGTGGCTCAGTTGGTTAGACGCTGGCCTACCGTTCCCAAGGTCGCGGGTTCAAATCCGGCCCAGGCCGATGGTTTTTAAGTGTGCTTAAAAACGACAGCTCCATGTCAGTAGATTTACTGGCATGTAAAAGAACTCCTGCGGGACAAAATTCCGGCACACCGGCGACGCTGATGTGATCCTGGCAATTGACAGCGTCGTTAAACAACAAAATAATTTTTAAAATTTTTTCAGTATGACTTCCTAGGATTTTCAGTCAAACATTTATTCTATCGTGGGTTTAAATTCTTGCAAAATTATAGATTTTGAACTAGTTCAAAGAGGTGCGGTGAAAGGCAATTTGGTAAAGGCTGCTTGCGACAATATAGTGACTAGGCTTGTGAAACAGGAATTGTATAGAGTTGAAATTTTTCTCACCGACAGACATAAAGGTATAAGATATCTGTTAAAAACTCAGTACACAGAACATGAATTTGACGTATGACACTTCTCTAAAAGTCTAATGAAAAAATTAAAATGATAGAAAAACAATACACAGAGTTGATGTTATGGAAAGCCGCTACAAAATAACCACTTCTGATGAGCTGCACCAAACTAGCGAGAACAGTGAAATATTAATTGGAAAATTTACATCAATTCTTCCTCATACTAAAATGAACATAAACGGCTAGAAAATGGTGAACAGAAGAAGTTTGGAGAGATACCACAGTCTTCGTCTTAGATATGCTCCAAAAATAATGCATTTTTACTTTTCCTACTACGAATAATAAGTAGAGGAAGTATGTATTACACACAAAAATTCGATGTCGAGATTTCACCGAAAATATAAGTTTTGAGACCCCCTGAATAAAACAAAGTATTTTTAGAAAAATGTGTACCTATATATGTGTGTGTGTCAGAGTGTCTGTGGACAGCATAACTCAAAAACGAAAAGTCGGTTAAAAACCAAAGTTGGTATTTAAGTTAATATCTTTTAAGGGTGTGACACGAACATTTTGAAGAAAATTCCTCCCCTCTAAACTACCTTTAACATGGAAAATTTTTCGAAAATTTTGATTTTCTTCAAAAGGGCTCTAAAGATTTTGATTAAAATGCCATATGTTTTAGATATTTTTGTGGCAAATGAAATATATATCTTGAATTTTCTGGCTACAGCTCAGTTAATCCTGTTTGCTCTGGATGACTTTTGAATAACTGGTAAATCGTAAGAGATAGACCAATCTTACTATACAAAAGATGTAGATTTCGTTAAAACACACAATTTATGCCCGAATAAATTTTTTGTAGAGTGAACCATTTCGGAGATATTCCTTGTTATTTCTGTGACTTTTGGAATACTTGAACTACTTATAGTCAAATGGAACATCGTTATTCATTTTTTGTCAGCCGTGCAAAGAGAACGGGACTTCAAAGCTAGATTGGACTATCGCTCAAAGGAAATAAGCAATAAAATAATTTCTGTAAATACTTATCTCAACTAACACGAAGAAGATATAGGAATAAGACTTTGTAAGAATGGTTAGTACAAGAGTAGAGAAAGTCATGTGAGTGCAACGCATCAGATTTTTCACATAATGACCTACAACTTACACCAATGCTTGGAATCAGCACGGTCTTTGGTGTTCACACTGTGTCGGAATCGCTATCAGAATGGTTTAAATCTTCAAAATCATTTGTTTTAGGTTAAAACTGATAATGAGGGATCCTACGTTCACTCACTTTCAAATCAGATGTTGGACTGCTGTTTATCACTTATTTGGTATTAACGCGTGAACCTTGTTCATCATTTAAAACATCGCGTCTTGTCTGAGTTCAGTGGAATAACTGACGTCACAAGTCATGACAACAAATGCGAGTAACATAAGAACCACTCACCTTGGGACAATGAAATTTCCTACGTTGCTATCTATTCTTGACGACAAATAAACTGATATGGCAAATGAAATATTCATTTTTGTGTTTTGTTCCCCTTTAAGTAAATAGGTTTGTAAGAATAAGAATAAGAATAATAATAATAATAATAATAATAATAATAATAATAATAATAATAATAATAATAATAATAATAATAATAATAATAATAATAATAATAATAATGCATTTATTGTCAATAGACTACAAGTAGTTTCTGACATTGTCAGTTCAATTACATATGTACACATTCATTACAATTATTCAGATTACATATCTACAATTTGCATTTACAATTAATATCTTATCACTATATTTACAATTCATCCATAGTATACAAGGCCTTGTTTATTAAGTAATTTCTGAGCTCCTTCTTAAAACCATTATTGGATTTAGCTTGTTTAATATAATTTGGTAACTTATTGTACAGTATTATTCCCATTACATTTGGATCTTTAATGCTACAATTCATTCTAAAACCCTGTCTGAAAAAATCACTATTGTTTCGAGTGTTATAGTGATGTATGTCACTGTTCCTTAGATTATCCTTCTTCCACACATAAATAACTACCCTATATACATATAATGAGAATACTGTAAAGATTAAGAATATTTTGTACAAGAGTAGAGAATGTAATGTGAGTACAACACATCAGATTTTAAACATTTCATTTCTGTGCATGTGCCCTAGAAATTTCAACAGTATTTTTATAGTAGCTTTTAGTGCAATGAAAACGCCTGATACACCGATAATAAATGAGCTCTTTAATTTACAACAGTTCGAAGTGGCTAAACCAACTAATCCGCTGCAGTCATAGGAAAAATAATGACGTCACTCTCTAATGGCTATTGCCCCAAACCCGCTAACAAGTCTGCCATAATTAAACCATTGAACGTTACAGGTTAAAAATGAATGAGATTAAACTATAAACGGCTCTAAATACTAATCAATTAGAAAGCATTCCCTTTTAGATTTTCACTTTCTCTACTACTTAGTAGAGTGGTATGATAAATCCGTGACTTTTTAAATAAAATGACATATTTTTCCAAATAATTAACTTTATTTCTCAACATGTCTTCTTTTAACTCCATGTATCTTGCCCAAAGTTTCTCCTATTTTTTTAACCTTATCAAAATTATGATTGTGTGCAAAATATATTTGTTTCTTCATTGGATGTGAATTTCTCCCTGCTGAGTCAATTTTTCAAGTTTGCAAAACGAAAGAAGTCTAGTCTCTTGGTGCCAACTCTGGAAAATATGGTAGATGAGGTAGCAGTTCCACAAATTTTGACTGGAATTCTGCAACTCTTTTGACGCACGAAGGGTTATCTACTTACCCGAGGGCCGCCTGGAGTGGGCCACCTGGTATATTCCAATATCAATTTTATTTTAAATAGTATTCCTTCAAACAAACTTTCTTTTTCTAATTGCGGAGGTATTTCTATTACTTTCATTTTCGTACATATTTACTCTGGGAGTAGCTTTGCAGCCATTATTAGAAATACTACAAATTCTTATATGTTAAAATAAACACACGTTTCTAAGCAGACGGTCTCATTTTCAGTACTCAGAGGCATTTTAAAAATTATATCATTTTTTTCGAACTACCACGAAACTCGTTTAACTCAGAAATAAATACTGTATTAACATCTAATAGCATTGCTCCGGTGTAACGATCACTAAATTACGATAACCAGAGTAGTCCAAATTTTAATTCTCTTTTTAATGGTTTTATATTAAGAAGTGGCATAGTGTCAGGTGAGCCAGGGTATACAGTTGTTTTAGTTGCTTTTTTACTTTCTCTACTGGAAAATAGAAGGAAGTAGGTTGTATTCCACCCAAAAATTCGATGTCGATATTTCACCGGAAATATATGTTTTGAGACCCCCTAAATCCAATAAAAAAGCATTTTTAGAAAAAGGTCTATGTGTGTGTCCGTGTGTCTGGACTTTCTCTACTCGTGTACTAATCATTCTTACAATCTCTTATTCCTACATCTTCTTCATGTTAGCTGAGATAAACATTTGTATAAATGATCGTATTGTTTATCTTCTTATAGGCACAAACAGAACATGGGAAAATAGTAGGCATTGAGCGATAATCAAATCTTTTACAGCTTTGGAACTCCGTTTCTTTTGCGCGGTTAACATATAAAAAATGAACAACAATGTTGCATTCTCAAAGTTTGTTTTCCAAAACTGATACAAATATAAAGGAATAAAGGAAATGGTTTACTGTACAAACTAATTTATTTGGACATAGATTCTGTGTCTTTGAGCTATCTACTGTTTTATACAGTAAGATTTTGTCTATCTCTTAGGGTTTACCAGTTATGCAAAAGTCATCCAGAGTAAATAGGATTACGTGGGCTATAGCCAGAAAATTCAAGATATACATTTCATATGTCATAAAAATATCTCAAACATATGGCATTTTAATCAAAATCATTTTCAAGAAAACCAAAATTTTCTAAAAGTTTTCCATATACAGGGTAGTTTAGGGTGGAGGAATTTCCTTCAAAATCTTCGTGCCGCATCCTTGAAAGACATTAACCTAAAATAACAACTTTGGTTTTTAACCGACTTTTCGTGTTTGAGTTATGCCAGACACACATACGGACCTTTTTCTAAAAATGATTTTTTTTTAGATTCAGGGGACCTCAAAACATATATTTCCGGTGAAATCTTGACACCGAATTTTTGGGTGGAATACAATACTTTCTCTACTTTACTATAGATACGTAGAAGAGAAAGTAATAACCTAAACTCTATTAATTTCGATTAGTATAGTTTGACTTACTCAGCATAGCCAACTTAGGAAAACGAAATCCAAGAATTACATGTATTTCGATCTTTTTTTTTTTTTTTTTTTTTTTTTTTTTTTGTTATAACAGAAAACCAGTTTGTACTATCAAAATAAATCTCACCTTATTTTTAACATTAACAAATAACCTTCCTTTGGAAAAATATATTAATTATTAAAAGAGCAATTGTTAAAAACACGGTTGTGAAATGGAGTGCTATTTTAATTGTGAATCGATAGTTATGTGTAATAAATTGTTTTCAGCGATTTATGGAACACAGTTGGTGACACTGACTGAACAAAAGAATGACCTGTGATAATTCCTACAAAGCAAAACAAATACCTGCTGATAATTCGTATATGAAAACTTAACGCTCGTATGTATGAAATAGTCTCTATAAATGTTAATCGCGGTTAATATGGAGTAAATAGAAAAAAGTCTGATGTGTTGCGCTCACATGACTTTCTCTACTCTTGTACTAACTATTCTTACAAACTCTTGTTCCTTTCCTTCATGTTACTCGAGATAAACATCTGTACAAATTACCTTATTGGTAATTTTCTTGTGTGTACAGGAGGAATATGGGAACACAGATCAAACCTTTTAAAGTTGGTGGCTAAATGAAGGCTTTGAAATTCCGTTCTCTTTATACGACCAAGAAATAAAAAATTGAATAACGACCTTCCATCTGAGAAAAGTATAAGTATTGCAGAATTCAGAAAAATAACAAGGAACATCTGCGAAATAGTTCACTCCACAAATAAATGCATTTGGACATAAATTTTGTTCTTTAACGAGATCTACATTTTTTGCACAGTAAGATTTGGTCTATCTCTTACTGTTTACCAACCACGCAAAAGTCATCAAAGGTAAATAGGACTACATGAGCCAGAGCTAAAAAATTCAAAAATATATATTTTATTTTCCATAAAAATATCTCAAATATATGGCACTTAATAAAAATCGTTGGAGCCATTTTTGAGAATATCAAAAGTTTCCATGTAAAGGGCAGTTTAAGGTGGAGGAATTTTCTTCAAAATTTTGCTGTCGCATCCTTGAAAGACATTAAACTTAAATACCAACTTTGGTTTTTAACTGACTTTTCGTTTTTTAGTTATTTTGTTTACAGTCAGACACACAGACATACACACACGTGTTCGCACGGACTTCGTTCTAAAACTGCTTCGTTTTTATTCAGGGGGTCTCAAAACATTTCCGGTGAAAGTCGACTTCGAATTTTTGGGCCTAATACAATACTTTCCCTTCTTACTATACGTAGTAGAGAAAGTAATTTATAAGAACAGTGCAAAAGTTATTTAAAAATAAGCATAGTGAGTGCAAAGAATAATTTGAATACCTATAAAAATTCAGATTTTTCACTTATGCACACATTTTATTCATTTAGAAACTAGCTGCACAAAAAAGACAAACAATTTCCTGGATAAGTTCTGCCAGTATTTACATTAATGCTTAAAACTACAAACTACCAAGAAGATGCTTATTAGATGATTATAATTACAATACGATAGTGAAAGTAGTGATTAAACACAAATTTAATAGAAGACATACAATAAAATAATATAAATGAGAACTGAAAGAAAAATTTTTTTTTTTTTTTTTCGTTTTCATGTATTCGCTTTAACATATGAGAGGAAAATTAAGCCTGAAAGACGAAAATTAACCTGGATAACGTAAAGCTATGTTTAAGCAAAGCATAACATATGATATGTATAAGTTTTAGAAATAGTAGGAAAAAGAATTTGGTTGCCGGAAAACTGTTTATTCGCTGTAAACCCGGCATAATAAAATAAAAGGAAAAAGAGAAAATTGAATGATCTAATTTTAAATTGTGTTCTAAATTATTCGTGTAACATCTATATTAGTGCGTATTTTATCTTTAAATAGTAATATAACAAGTGCTTCAGATGTTTTTAGATGTAATTTATTACTTAGTAAATAACTATATAAATGAAATTACTAATACTTAACAAAAGTGAATTAATAGATCACCAAAAGTGGATATTTGAAGCATGACAACAGTAACTAATGCTGTTCTAATGAACTTAAAAGTGCATGCAGATGTCGCCAGCGCCAAAGCAGCCTGCTCGACACGCTACTCCTGCAAGAATTTGTACTGTAAATGGAATACATATGTCGATGGCTGCCGCCATCTATATATCGTACTTCTAACTTCGGCATCAGACTGCGGAGAAAAGCCGGAAGTTAGCGCTGATGTCATTCTGGTGAAACTAGATGGCAGAGGAAGTTTTCTCATGCCTGCCATCTAGCGACTGCACTGCGGATCACACTTAACCTACAGACGTGTAGGCTGACCGCAGCTTTGAAATTTCGTATTAAATAGGGTACAATTAGCCAATAGCACTGTTTTATTCGCATTGTAAATTGAGCCCAAATACATTACACCATAATACTATGGAAAGGACTTGATACTTAGTAAAGTGACATAATGTACCATAATTTGGACCAAATATTATTATTATTTTTTTTTTTTTTTTTTTTTTCATTTTTACTTTATTGTGTATAGTAGACGAAGTGTTGTATTCCACCCAAAATTAGATGTTGAGATTTCACCGGAAATATATGTCATGAGGCCCCATTAATTCAAAAAAAAAATTTTTTTTAGAAAAATTACCGTATGTATGTGTGTGTCAGCGTGCCTGTGTGTCTGTGGACAGCAGAACTCAAAAACGGAAAGTCGGTTAAAAACCAAAGTTAGTATTTAAGGTTAAGGTTAAAGTCTTCCTAGGATGCAACACGAAGAGTTTGAAGAAAATTGCTCCACCCTAAACTGCCCTTTACAAAATATTAACGATTAATTTTCTTTCTTACAACCCATTCATCTCAAGTTGGAAAATGAGAATATCCAGAAAAGAGCAGAAAAGCTGGTTAGAAAATACGAATCAGACTTAGCTATGAATCTTTGAAACGAGCTCTTTAGTCTCAAGCGCTCTTGTGGAAACACATTGGAGAAAAACGAAACCATATTGTCAATCAAAGACCTCGCAAAATATTTGTTTGTTGAAAATACTTTTCTTGCAAGCAGTCTTCCTAGGGTTGCCAACCCGTACGATAATTATGGGTGTGTACTATAATTTCGATACCGACGAAATATCATTTTCACTGGTTTGTGAAGCCAACGAAATGAAATTAATTACAAATAGCGACACCACTTTTCCCTCATGGCCTGTCTCCACCCCTCCAAGGCAACCATTTCATATCCTACTAATCCTTCGATCCTTTATCCTCTTGTTGCCAGTGTGCCCAGGTCTGGTAATCTCAATGAAGAAGGCACTGTTCAGAAAATTCATCAATGGAGAAAACCCGGAATAAGTGACATTCCGTGTGAAATAAAAAACATGCCTGAACCTGGCAGTTTCTGAGTGCTGCTAAACACATGCCACCTTGATGGAAATACTGATTTCAAAGAACTGGCGGAGTTTGTATTATCAGTGATTTCATTGCCCCACAGAAACACTACTTGTGAAAGAGTTTTTTCCAAACTAGGTTTAATAAAAATCAAAATTAGAAACAGATTGGCGCTAGATACGGTAAATGGACTTATTCGGCCGCCTCAGTTTATGAAAGAATGTGGTGGGTCCGAAAATCTGCAAGCCACCGAGATGTTAGTTTATCTCAAAAACAAATTTATATAATGCTGCAACAGTTGAGGAAGGTGAACTTTCAAATAATAGTGCGGGAAACATAAGCACTTAAGTTGTAATACTGCTTGAGGTCATCAGTCTTGTAAGTGAATACCTAAACATCAATATTATTACATTTTCATAAGTGTTATGCTGATAAAGTTATTGTTGTAGCATTTGGTTTATGATGTACGATAATTTTGAATCCAAATCTATAATTTTGAGTGGCCGGTACGATAATTTTACTTTTAAACATTGGCAACCTTGAGTCTTCCAGATGGCACAGCTCTTCAATTATATATGACTGCCAGTTACTTCTGATACGGCAGAAAGATCATTTTCCAAATTGAAGCTAACTAAAGCGTTTCTGAGAAACACAATGTCCGAGACCAGATGAAGTGCTTGAGCAGTTCTGAGTATTGAACATGAAACGTGTAGCTCCCTTGATTTGAATGAAGTTGTTGAAAGATTTCTAAATGCCAAGCCAGTAGCGTAAAATGGCTACTATCTTACGCGAATGCGTTGACGTGGCGTTGACCAAGAAGTACTTGAAAAAAAAAAAAAATCTCGGTAACCATGGCAATATCGCTCAGCTCTTATCTTCCTTAACAATACCCCCTTCTACTTCATCAGAACCATCAGTGGCTAACGAAAGACGTTTTGCGTTAGCCACGAGAACCATCACACTGACGTAATAAGCCGCGAATATTGTGCGATTTAATAGTTGTTTCGAACATGCCAGGAGTCCAGGAGTAAGTTCAAGTAGCCTGGGTTAACCCAGGCAGATGGTATAGGGGCCACGGTACCTATCCTTTAGTACGGATTACCCGTGTGGTTTAACAGGTGTTGTCTAGGTTTACAAGCTTTGGTGTAAATATCAATTGATGGTGTAGGTTGGTTTCCTATGTTGTCACTGGCGGTGGGATGTGTCCGACCATGGGTCTGACCACTGACCATCTAAGCGACCATTGCCCTACTGCTTACTTCGCCGGCCGCTTGCGGGACCGTCGAGCAAGGCACTGCCAAGTGTGGAGTACATTTGGTGGTTTAGATGTTGGAGGGGATAGCGGTAGTTACCAGTCAAGGGCGTCCTTGGGCAAGCGGTACATCTGTCGTCATCTAGGTCATACCACTCGCCAAAACCTTATCACTAACACTATTCACAATATTCACAGATCGAGTTCACAGCATGACACAATCCCATGTCATGTAGGCTTTTAAGACAAAACACATTCAAATTCTTCCATACTGTCTTCTGAAAATTAATAAGTTCTGCAATATATCAGAACGGTAATATGTCGTATTACCGTTAGTTGTAAGTATAAATATACATTTATAAGTAAATTTCCCTTTGTGCTTCAAAATTGTTTCATTTTCGAATAAAATGTAGAGTTTGCTATGTGCTGCCATCTTTTAAGCATTGAAATAGTTATTTCATGTTTAGGTAGATAGCATAGCGCAATGTCTCCACATCCGACTATTCTAGCCAATCTAGGCATCTCATCCGTTGAAGGCTATTTCGTTTTGTGAGTGAATGAGTGAATGCGTGAGTGAGTGAATGAGTGAGTGAGTGAATGTGTGAGTGAATGAGTGAGTGAATGCGTGAGTGAATGAGTGAGTGAATGCGTGAGTGAATGAGTGAGTGAATGCGTGAGTAAGTATGAGAGAGTGAGTGAATGAGTGCGTGAGTGAGTGAATGAGTAAGTATGAGAGAGTGAGTGAATGCGTGAGTGAGTGAATATGTGAATGCGTGAGTGAGTAAGTATGAGTGAATGAGTGAATGCGTGAGTGAGTGAATATGTGAGTGAGTGAGTGAGTGAGTGAATGCGTGAGTAAGTATGAGAGAGTGAGTGAGTAAGTGAATGAATGCGTGAGTGAGTGAGTGAGTGAGTGAGTGAGTGAGTGAGTGAGTGAGTGAGTGAGTGAGTGAGTGAGTGAGTGAGTGAGTGAGTGAGTGAGTGAGTAAGCGAGTGAGTGAATGCGTGAGAGAGTGCGAGAGAGTGAGTGGCTTAAGAGCCCGTCGAAAACTAGGTCAGGAGGTTCCGGGAAGAATCTCTCACGATTTGCAGGAGTTTTTTAGTGGGTGCGAATCCAACTCACCCGGGGGTGTCTTTGTAAGATTTTTCCCCTGCCTTAAAAAAAACTAGATCATTCGAGCTCGATAAAGCAAATTGCAATTGCATGTTTACTTTCTCCTGCGGTGGTTAAATTAGGTATAGTATTTCCATTAAGTATTTTATATCGACAATTCACTGCTTTTCACGCAATCCGAATAAAAGCCGAAGATTTCAACTTATAATAAGTATTTGCACTGTTTATCTATGATCGGGGCCATCAGCTTCAGGTAACTTCACGGACCTCCGACCATTCAAAGTTTGCATGGCGATAGGCGACAGTTTTAGTTATTTCTGTGTAGTTACTAGTGAGTACCTTGCATGCATCGAGCGGGATGGCTCAGGCGGTAACGTCTGTAGCCCGCATTCGGGAGGTCGCGGGTTCGATCCCAGTGGCCGCGCACTCTGACATGGGCTTTTCCGGCTTTCCCCATCTCACTTAAGCGAATGCTGGGGTGCGTTTATCTCTTCTCCATGGATTCCTTTCCCTTCATTTCTCATTTCCCTCCCTTGTCATATTTCAGGTTGGTTGGTACTGCGGCGATTGCGGACAGTTGGTATAGTTGCTTGTGCACTGGAACATTCTTCCCTGGCCCTCCCTGGAGGATGCTACCCGGGCCGCAAGGGTCGCCTCGTCGCCCTCTCCCTGGGTGGAGAACACACTTTGGTTGTGTGCCAGGTGTCCATATCTGGAACTGTTAGGGACTTCTATGCGTCTCCGGGGGCTTGGCTGGCTCCGGTCTGACTTGTGTCTGTAACTGTAACTCTTTGTCTCTGCTGTTCTCTCGCCTCCTTATATAGAGGGGATGACACCACACGGCCTTTCTCGACTTCCACAAACGTGCCAACGATGAAACAGATCTTTCTCAAAGGCTCCGAAAATCCTTTGTGTTACCACTTCATTGTTGTTAGTCACGTGTTCACTCACGTGAGTGGTGTGGAGAAGCTTAACTTTGTTTATTTGTTTGGTCTCCATCAGGTATGTGATGTGAACTAGCTTGGTCCCTTCCGTCCTTTGTTGTGCACTCAGCACAATATTTTAGTGTTATATCATATTTTGCCCAAATATATGAATAAGAGCATTTATTACAGCTCTTATAAAAGCATTCTTTTTAGTCATATTTCATTTAGTATTTAACACTTAATATGTTTTTGTAAACAAATTTCATAACCTTTATCCTTTTCCCCTCAGCCCATTGCAACATATTGCGAACTTGACTTAATGCTGCAAACTACTATTGCATAAACTACAATGAGATTGAAAAGATGTTCAATAACTGATGAAAGTGATTCATCTTCAATTAAAAATGTACAAACTATTTTCAATCAGCATATCAAGAAAATTAGGTAATATAACATCAGTTCTCTATAATACTGAAGTCCAGCACTTGCCTTGAAATTGTGTACATGAAACTGTATTAAGCATTGTGAACAAAATGGAGAGTGAGTTATCAAGTGCACAGCTGACAAGTTTAAGGAAAAATTAGGTAATGTGCTTTGAAAGAAATCCTGCATACAGTAATGAAAATAAACCAGAACTCTGCTATTTATTTTCCTTATTCCAAGTTCACTGCTGTTACTTCATGCGATGTAAAAAGAAGTTTCTCCAAGTATAATGCCGGGATTATGATGAACTTTACTTAACGCAACGGGATGTAACATCAAGTAAGAAACTAGAAGGGCTATTAGGATGCATTTAACGTAATGGGAATGGTTCTGATTGGTTATTCTTCTGCTTGGCAGACATGGCGGATATTTTATTTTCGAATCTAAGGCTATGTTTTCCAAAAATGAAAAGATTTCCTATCAAAACTATGGATTTATGGCTAAAGCCAGGGCTTTAGTTGGGCCGACTCACCGGTACTTAGTACCAGTAGTTATAGAATTGTCCAAAGTGAGTACTGTAAGTTCTGAAACATCAATGTGCATTTCTCTTACAAGACCATCAATGTTTGTTTGGATAAAATTCTAATAATTTACTGATCAGAAAATAACCTTACAATAACCTAATGGAGGGGAGATGATAATACTGAAGAAGGAGATTTGCTTTTGCCACACACTATATGTAAAAGAATAGAAAGAAAATTGATGAGTTAATTTTACCCACCTGAATTAACAATTATCATTGACTGCTTGGGCAAACCACATTAAGTATAAAATGTTATGTTGAAGAATATTTAAAATAATGCGTCATACATTTGTCATATAATGTGCCTCAGCAATATTAGGCAGGGTTGCAAGGGTGCAACTTAAACAATTGTTTGTATCTATCATAGCCTGGAATTGCTATAACCACAGACAAGCGCTTGCTGTGAATTATTCCATGTAATAAATTACTATCAGATGTTCCTAGAAAACTATATGATCTATATCATCAATCTCCAAAGAACCAAAGAATACCTAGCCACAAGTTTTACGTCAACTCATAGAGCTCATCTTTTTGAATTTGATCCATTATATGACATTCTTTCTCTCAACTGGGATGTGATCAACAAAAGAAATTTCTGTCATAAAAGAAAAGTGGCCATAGGACAGTATCCTTACCGACAGTTTAATTTTCCAAACAAAACTCTGGTTACAACAGGGATTTTGTTTTGAATATTCTATCATATCCCCATTGGGATAATAAAACAAGTATAAACAGGGGTGCTGATGAGTATCCACAAGTACACTGACGTGCCTTTACCTGAGATATTTCCATTCAAATAGAGCACGAGCTGTCTGTGTAGCAATAAGTTTGCATTAGTTTACAGTACATTGTGTGCATCTAGCAGTGTCTTTGTATACATGGTCAGGTTCATATTATATTACTTCCTAATGGGACAGAAGCAGGAGATTGTAGTTAAAAAACATGGTGTATTTGTAGTTCTGCATCAGGAAGACCATTCTAGTAGGACAAGAGCAATAAAAGTTGGCTTAATCCAATCTACCATGGTGTTTATATTGCAACGGTTCAAGCAAACTGGTGCCAATGAAAGTGTTTCTTGATCTGGAAGACCCTGAGTAACACATACCTAGATCAGTTCATCTGTGTACCGAGTAAATAACAAGCACCAAAAATTTAAATCCAGAAACACAGGCTGATAAAGCAGCGCAGATATCGAGATGTATAAAAGACATAATTTGGCAAAATAAGTAGAGAGAGTAAAGTCTGCATTTATAAAACAATAGCTAGACCAATCATAGCCTATGCAACAGAAATCAGAGCAGATACAGTCGACACAAAATAAATATTAAATAGGTATATGCAAATTGAAGATATTAAGAACAATTCAAGGAAAACTTTATTATGGTAGCCGCAAAAATTTAAAGGCAACTGGCTCAACACAAAATCCAATCATAGGTTTGCCATGTCTTGCAGTATTGCGTAGTTAAACATGCTGTGAAATCATGCTGTACAGCTGGTGATATAAATATCATTTGCACCCACAAAATGTATTTGTACAACAGGAAAAATAATAGTAAACTGTTAGCCACCTTTAAATTTTGCAGCTACCAGGGGTAAAATACACAATAAGAAATCAGAGAAAATTGCCAAATTCAAGATACAACAAAATCTATTAATGAGCGACGGAAATGCTGGAAGGAACACATTAGCAGGATGGGAAACAACCATCCGATAAAAAGAGTCAAAGAAGGCAGACCTTTAGATGGGAAAAGGACAAGAGGAAGACCCGCTAGGAGCTGGACTGACAGCACTTATAACTCATTCAACAAATAAAAGGGAACATGAACAGAATACTATCCTATACACAAAGATTTTGATGATACATGGAGTGAAGATGGAGCTCCGGTGGAATGAGATGGCGGGGAAACCGGAAAACCCAGAGGAAACCCACTCCAGCGCCGCTTCGTCCACCACAAATCCCACATGTGGTTGCCTGGGATCGAACCCAGGCTGCTTTGGTGAGAAGCGAATGGTCTAACCACTCAGCTACGGTGCAGCCGTATACACAAAGATGAAGAACATAGTATGGAGATGGGCAACATAACCTTCTTTAGGAGCAAAAAAAAAGAAACAGAGAAAGAGTGCTGAGCAAATAGTTACATAGAGAAGCACAATTTATTGCTTGCCAATATGTTCAAATTAGTCATGTTACCTCCAAACTTGACATAACACGAAAGAAAAGTTTGACATTGCAAAACTCTTAAGTTATGTTAAGTCCACCATAAATAGCTCCATTTAATACATTGTGTTAGACTTTCACATTACATCCCATTATGTTAAGCCACATTAAGTAATGTTCATCGTAATCCTGGCATTAGATGGCACATTGCAGATTTCACTGAGCAAATCTGCTGCTTTTTTATATGCAGCTATATAGGGTACAAAGCATCCCAAATTGCTTTGACGGTTTTATTGACCATTTGTTGTAAGTCAACCTCTCCATTCTGTGGCTCCATACCACGGTAGCAGTAGTTAAGAACTGCAAAAGATAAAAGATTTACCCTAAAATTTTGGACCGTATAGTTATAAAAATAAGTCTTATTATATCTTAATAACTTTATTAAGTAAGAAAAAATATATAGAAAGAATTCTTCTATTTGTTTTTCACTATACTGCAGAATGTTGGAGGGACAGGTTTTTAAAACACAACCTTACTTTTTGAACTTGCTTCCAGAGTAACATAACAGTATATTGTTGCAAGAAAGAAGCTCACATCCATATCGGATTTATTTCAAAAGGACAAGCTGAACTTCAACACTCACTATCTTACTCACTTCTCTGTATGAATATGTTTTATGGCCATTTCCTCTGCCTTCGTGCTCCTCTATTACCTGACCACATGACTCAGTGCATTACTATTTGCCTGCAGCAGATTTAATGAAGTTGTTTGTATCTGCAGGGCACACCGGTTTGTGAAAAGGACTTAATCTGGCAAATGTGAGCTCTAAATAAAAAATAACTTACAAATTTATTCATTGTAGCTTTGTACCAGATTTCTGTATTGAAATAAATCATTAAATATCTTGGAAAATTTGATGATGGATTCATTAAAAGTGATACTAAAATACTTAGAAGATAACCTAAACATAAATATAGGCAAGACAAAATTGATGTATTTTCAATATCATAATTCAAATTTGAATAATTCTGTAAATGTAAATGTACAAAATATGTACAACAGATTAAATTTTTAGGACCAGTGTAGAAATCTGTCATTTGACCTTCACATTGACTTTAGCTGTAGTAAAGTAAGCTCAGGAGCATATCTATTAAGGAGACTATCCAAACATCTGGATGCTTCAGCATTAAGAATTGTATATTTTGGTGTGATATATCATTATTTTCAATATGGAATTGAGGTTTGGGGAAGTACGAGCAAATAGGTTGTTAATATTGCAAAATAATTGTATAAGAACTATTCATAAGCTAAGTAATAGGACTTTACATTGTAGTGCTTTTAAAGAGTTCACTGTAATTTATATATATAAATTATAATAATCAATATTATAGTTATAATACATGTAGAAATAACAATACACATAGGATTTATGTGAATAAAAGGACAAGTGAACTGACTTATTTATAAGTGGAGTGTAATTATACAAGTTGCCACAAACTATAAAAGCCAAGCAATGGTAAATTTTAAAAAAGAATTAAAGGAATATTTAATAAGAAAATGTTTATATGGTATAGGTGAATTATAATGATCAGTAGTGTCAATATAAAATGTAATTTGTTGCTGTTGCTATTGAAGTTATCATTATAAGAAAATTATTGTTATTACTGATGATTAGGGCTCGGAAGTTCGTGCCCAAAAAAACACTAAAATATACATGCCAATATGCTCTTAAAAACCTGAAAATATGCCAAGAAATATACACTATTTAATTAAAACAATTAATGTCCCTTTGCAGTATACAAGACAAGTTAGTATTGTATTGTATTGTATTGTTTTATTGTCACATAATGTTTACATGGTGAGCCTAAGCTGGTAAACTGGTGATTCGTCAAGATATAAAAACAGATGTAGGATAAAAGAGAAAACTAATTCTAATGTATGGTATACAAGGTATTCTTTATACAATATAAATTGTCAATTACAACTAATTAAAGTAATACTTATAGTATTGTGTCATCCATATATTCTTGTACGGAGTAATACATCTTATCTGATAACAACTCTTTTACACTTTTATTAAATAAGTATTATTAGTATAAATAATAAATAAAGTTACCTTGTTCCTTAGAGGTTGAAGCAGAAGTGGTCCCACTGCTAGTATTAACTGCTAAATTGCAGTTCACAACCAACATTTTGCACAAATTTTCAACTGTAAAACATCGTCGGTTGTCTCGCAAAACACTTTTGTAACGTGAAAAACTTCTCTCCACGTCACAAGATGTTATTGGGGCATATTTAAATGATGTTAACTGCTTCACAGAGAGAGTGAAGTCTCTTGGTATGACAGATGGTTTCCTTTTGAGGATGTCTCGAATATCGCACATCTGTTTATAACCAGAAGTTTTTGAAATTACATAATTCACTTTTTCTTTCACTTTCTTTCCTATGCTACCAGGAACTGAACTTAGACCACATTGTTTTTTTCAAAGACAGTAAGTGATTCATGCAAAGGAGATCCTACAGCTTCCAATGCCGTTATGGCTGTTGGTAAGAAAGAAAAATGGGCAGATATGAAACTAAGATCCTCTTTTAATCCAGTGCCTGACAGAATATTTTGCACAGTTTCTATTGATGAAGCATCTTTTGAGTCCAATGCATTAACAACTTCTTCGACAATTTCTATGTGCTCAGCATAATATAAAACTGCATCGACCCATGTTCCCCATCGAGTTAACACTGGTGCAGGAGTAAGTCGGATATTAGGTGCTGTTGATCTAAACAACTTAACTCTTTTAGGAGATTTAACAAAAATTCTCTTTGTACTGGACACAACTCTACCAATAGGAAAGAATCACGTATTGTCTCAGAAATGCGATGAAGAGCATGTGCCAAACAAGTTCTATGAATTAAGTTAGAAAAAATACCTTTCCGAGTTTGTCCTGATTTTACCATCAGTAACAAATAAAAGTAACCGGTCGTACTTGATTCCACATGGCCATAGTACTTTCAAAGAGTCCATCACAAACTGAGTTACAGGTACATTGTCAGTGGCCAACAATTCGCAAACATTAAGAAGATAAGCTGTGGTCTTTTGTTCATTATTTAAAGCACCCACGATTATATTAGCAATAGAACGGCTCTCAGAATCAGGGATTTCATCAACAGGACAAGCACACAAACTGATCCGCTAATTCATTTTGTATATTTGACAATGCGCTATTGTACCAATGTCCTACGTAAGTCTTACGCAGTGTACTTTCTCCAGGCATGTCGAGTGCATTTGACAAGAAAATTTTTAAATGTCGGTTTATTAATTTTGAACAACGGAATATCAGCAGCTAAAAATGCATGGCACAAGTCATAGGAAAATTCAGTAACCCTACTTCCTAAACACTCTACTAGCTGTTTTTGAACAGGTTCTTTGTTTGCAAATTTTCTGATTAAATTCTCCTTATGCTTTGCTGGTCTATGTGCTGAACTATTTGAAATCTTTTCTCACTTCCTACATTTTAGTCACACGCTCCAGTTCACAACACCTACGTTTGAAAACCACGGCGCAACAACTGGTGGCCAGGCAGGCATTGATCTGCATTTTATCTTTGTTAATATAAACATCTCAGATAACACACTGATTATTCTCTACGCACATGCATATAATGAAAGGATGGAAACAGGGGATTCACTTCATGACAACATGACTCAAAATTAGTTCTCGCCACCTCACGAGCTGTATCATCATGTGCACTACTACCAATATGAAAAATATTATACAGATGGGAAAAAATAATTTAAAAAAACATAAAAATCATTAAATATGCAAGATAGGGGCTATAATATTGAAATCTTTGTGAGTTTTATCATCATGTGTAATACTACCAATATGATAAATATTATCCAGATGGAAAAAAAAATAAAAAACCATAAAAACCATTAAAATATGCAGTATAGGGGCTATAATATTGAAATATTATGCATTTATCAAAATCAAGAAAATATGCAGTTATATGCACCATAAAATCACGTCCAAATAACTGAAAATTCCATAATTTGTGCACATAATGTAAAAGCATACATTTTAACCCCTATGAAAAAACATGCAAATGCATGAACTTCCTAGCCTTACTTATGATGTAAATTGTTTTATCTTCTTAGACTTGTATTTTGACAATGCAAAACGTTGTATAATATCTATGGGCAAAAATAAATAAATTAATTAATTAAACATAAATAAAATAAATTGTAGTAACATTTCATGCTGACTTTGATGATAATATTTACACATTTTCCAGAATTTTATTTTGTATCCTCTTGATGTAAGTTACATCTGTACTAATGTGTAACTCATGCAAGAACACAAATTGTTTGTTGTATTGATAAAAGCATACATAATTATCAGGAACAAAATACCCACTCCAAGATAGGTCATGCACAGCCATGGAGAAAATAATTGGGTGCATTAGGAGAGCAGAATATTTCTTAAGTCCCACATCATGTTGCAGCACGATTTACACAATTTGATATTTCCAACATGCAACTGAGTTTATTGACAGTCTCTGATCCATATATTATCGTCTGTCGAACACACAAATAAGTTGTGCCTGATAGACGATAACATATGGAACAGAAATTATCAATAAACTCAGCTACATGGTGAAAATATGTTGTTAGCTAATGCTGGATTTCTGACAATGAAGTCATTAATCCTCTTGCTCTCCAGTATTTTTCAACATAAATACTGAAGAGACTTAGCAGTAATAGTAACCGCTTTTCAGAGAGCACCATATTTTTATGTTTTGGTGGTCACATCGCTCTCTTACAACCCCCAGAATGTCTGGAGGACCACACCTGTCGTTGGTTTACGGGTCTCACCAACCTGACCGGGAGAATTATCAAAGTAAATTCACCGACCATATCCTCTGATTACCAATCAGAGGACATATTACATGCCATGACAGGTTAGCATGTTAGGGTTTTAAGATTTTATAGAGAAATTAGAGAAATGGAGAGGTTGGAAAAATAAAGACTCCCTAGCTCTCAGGAACCCTAATAGCATTGGGGTCAGAAGATAACAAGAGATGACCAAGATAAAGTCAGATAGATAAGCTACAGTGAGGAGCAAAACACCAGTAAGTGGAAGTAATGTTCTGCTCAGCTTGGGTACCTTGTGGTCGCTATTCACATATCCCCTAGACGGAGACCCCTGAGTAACAAAAAGAAATATAAACACACGCTAGCACTGAACCCTCAATGTCATTTTATCAAACTTACCCTATAGTCACAATTTAGCTTAAAACTGCTCTTTAATTTACATATATAAAATATGATTTTATGGTCTTATTCAAATAACTCAAAATAAAACATGAAGTTGGAAATACTGGGTGGGTGCAAAATCTTCCCTTGCTTCTCCAAGTTCTGCTTATGTTGTATGCTTATTTGTTTCTTCAACCTACTACATTCTTGGATTTATGAAAAAGACAAAAAGAAGTATGCCATTATAAATTTGTCAAATTAATTATTTTCAAAACTTGAAAATATACACTTATATATATGGAAATATACACTTGTGTATTTGGTTTGGTTTGGTTTGGTTTAAGGGCGCTCAACTTCTAGGTCATCAGCGCCCTTAAAAGATCCATGGCAATAGCCACATATAAATTTCATTCAAAAAATAAAAATACTAGCAACAAGGAAAGTTTACAAAGGTAAAAATAAGTGGCAATAGCTAGATATGAAAGAAGGTGATAAATATGTCCAAAAGCAGAAACAGATAATTAAAAACTTTAAATCCTCAAATTTATATTGCACTACGCTAAAAAAGTAAAAACTCTATCAACCGCTGTTTTGTCGTCCGCTAGGACCTCTGCAAGTCTGGCAGGCAGCTGCAGAGAATCCCGAAGGTGCGCTAGAGAGCAACACTCTAGCAGCACGTGGCGAACCGACAAAACGTTGTCACACAGCGGACATAGAGGCGCAGGGTCCCTTTTAAATAGGTAACCGTGCGAAAAATTGCAGTGCCCTATTCTTAATCGAGCCAAACTAACCTCCTCGCGACGAGATGTGCGACAGGAAGTTACCCAGTTTATCGGAAGTTCTTTCACTTCTCTAAGCTTATCACCGCGGAGAGCTGACCACTCGTCGTGCCAGGACGACAGCACCGCTCTCCGCACTTCAAGCCTGAAGTCTTCCGAAGTAACACGTGAGATGGTAATACTGGGTTCTGTAGTTGCCGTCTTTGCTGCTAAATCTGCCATTTCATTCCCCGGCAAACCTACGTGACCAGGAATCCATGCACACACCACGTCAACACCAGAAGCGTGTAAAACATGGAGGGCATCCTGGATACGTTGTACAATAGGGTGGGGGTTGTACAACTGACAAAGGCTCTGCAGTGCACTAAGGGAATCGCTCAAAATCAGGCAGTCACCTAATTTACGACGGCGAACATACAAAACGGCTCGATAAATTGCATAAAGCTCTGCAGTAAAAATGGAAGTACTATTTGGAAAACCGAATGTATATGGTTCGGCTCCATAAACATAAGCACATCCAACACCGTTGGTGTTCTTTGATCCATCGGTGTAAATATATCGACGGGCAGAGTAGCCTGACAAAAATTCTAAGAAACACGTGCGGATCCTTGAAATAGGCATCGTGGACTTCTGGTGTATGGTCATCCCAAGATCTACATGGGGCGTACCAGATAGCCAAGGGGGGTAAAGTCTCTCGCCCTTGGCGAACATCACAGGCAGTTCCACTCCAAGCTTCACTAGGAGCTCTTGGAAACGGAACCCCGCAGGCTTTAGACTAAGGGAGCTATTTCTATATCGTTCCCTTAGCGTGCTGGTGAAAAAAGAAGCGAACGTTGGGTGCTTAGGCATACATCTAAGCGCACAACCATAATTTTCCAAGAGAATCGCACGCCGATATTGCAGAGGAGGTTCTGCGGACTCGGCGTAAAGGCTCACCACTGGGCTTGTTGGAAAAGCTCCTGTTGCAATGCGGATGCCCCTATTATGGACCACGTCTAATCTTCTCAGCACAGATGGTCGTGCTGACGAATAAACAATACACCCATAGTCTAGCTTGGATCGGACCAATGCGCGATATATTCGCAACAAAATTGTTCGATTCGCTCCCCACGATTTTCCATTCAGTACTCGCATAATATTTAGGAAACGGTCACATCTCGCTCTTAGCTGTGCAATATGCGACGACCAACTAAGCTTCCTGTCCAAGATCAAACCCAGGAAGCGCGTCTTTTCTGCGAAGGGAAGTGAATCTGGACCAAATCGGAGCGAAGGTGGTAATCGTCTCCTACGGCGCCAGAAATTAACGCAGATTGTCTTCTCAGTTGAGAAACGGAAGCCGTTTTTCACGCTCCATTCTCTAAGGTTGTCCAAACATTGCTGCAGGCGTCGTTGTAAGAACGCCGTGCGCTGAGAAGTGCAATAGACAGCGAAGTCGTCTACGAATAGGCATGACGAAACTCCAGGTGGAACACAATTCCAGATGGAGTTAATTGCTATAGCAAAGAGCGTGACACTTAGCACCGAACCCTGAGGTACTCCCTCCTCCTGAACAAAAGAATTAGAAAAAACCGAGCCGACCCTTACTCGGAAAAAGCGGTCCTTCATAAACTCCTGAATGAAAAGTGGTAGGCGTCCACGTATGTTCCAGGCATACAGGGAACGTAGAATCCCTGCTCGCCAGCACGTATCATAAGCCTTCTCAAGATCGAAAAATATGCCAACGGTTTGACAGTTCTTCATAAAGCCGTCCATTATCTGTGTCGATATTGACACAAGATGGTCAACAGTTGAACGGCGTCGTCGAAAACCACACTGGATGTTAGTCAGTAGGTTACGACTTTCTAACCACCATACCAATCGTCCATTGATCATGCGTTCCATCACCTTGCAAACGCAACTGGTGAGGGAAATAGGACGATAGCTGGAGGGAAGATGACGGTCCTTTCCAGCCTTCAAGATGGGAATAACGGTGGCCTCCCGCCAATTTTCTGGGAGTATACTGTCAACCCAAACACGATTATAGACCTCGAGCAGGAATGCCTTACCTTCAGGAGAGAGCCGTTGTAACATTTGTACATGAATACCGTCCGGTCCTGGTGCTGAACATCGCGAAGATTTCAGGGAATACTCCAGCTCTGCCATGGTGAAAAGGCGATTGTAATCTTCTACGTTTCTAGAACGAAACGAGAAGCCTTGAGATTCCACCTGAGTTTTAATTGGAAGGAACTCAGGGGAGTAGTTTTCCGAGCTAGACACTTGTGCGAAAGCACTGCCAAAGGTATTGGCCACTTCAAATGAATCAACAACAGCTCCTGTGGCTGTTTTTAGTCCCGCTATTGGTATTTGGGTCGTTTTAGCTGCAACACGCCTTAATCTATCCCACACAACCGAGGAAGGTGTGTGTCGGTTAAATGAAGCTACAAATTTGCTCCATGATGACTTTTTGCTATCCTTAATGACTTGTCTGGACCTGGCGCGCATTTTCTTGTATTCGATTAGGTTTTCCAAAGTAGGGTGACGTTGGAAAATCCTAAGTGCACGCCTTCGAGCACGAATGGCATTCCGACATTCTTCCGTCCACCAGGGGACGGGAAATCGACGGGGGTGTGTAGTCGACCGCGGAATCGATTGTTCAGCAGCAGAGAGAATCGTCTCCGTGAGATGCTGCGCCAAATTATTCACTGAGTCGTGCTCGTTGTAGGTAAAGACAGCCAACTGGGTGTAAAGGTTCCAGTTGGCATGGTCCAAACGCCATCTGGGCATAGTGGAAAATGTATGTTGTGTCAAGAGACTAATAAGACATGGGAAGTGGTCACTAGAGTGTAAATCAGAGATGACATTCCATTGTAAGGAGACTGCCAACTGAGGTGAACAAACTGCAAGGTCAAGATGCGAGAAACTATTGTGAGAGTCAGAAATGAATGTAGGCTCTCCAGTGTTGAGGAGAGCTAGGTTGTGACTGTCCAAAAAATCGGAAATGAGTGTACCTCTCGCACAAGCGCGACTTGAACCCCAAAGTGGGTGGTGCGCATTGAAATCTCCCACCAACAGAAACGGTGTTGGCAACTGGGAAACTAGATCTTCTAAATCAATGTGCGAGAAGTCATGGGACGGAGGCAAGTAAACATTACAGATGGTGAAATGTATGTTTGGTAGTTTAATCCATACAGCAACTGATTGTATATCAAGAGTGCAATGGTAGAGTTTGCATATACACGTCATCTCTAACAAGTATCATAGCGCCGCCATGTGCCGGTACACCCTCTTCTGGTGTAACATCACACCGTATTGGGGTGTATCGCCTTAGATAGAAAGCATCATGAGGACGCAGCTTAGTCTCTTGCAAACATGCGACCAGAGGTTCATTTTCTTTGAGCAAAAGCTCAAGTTCTGGCTTTTGAGTCCGAATTCCACGTACGTTCCATTGTAGGATAGCCATATTGCATTGTGTATGGGATAGGTAATTCCAAGGTAACTCTACATTACTTTGGAGCAGGCGGTTGTCGAATTAATTTCGCCCTTTTCTTCTCTCTAGGGCTTACATTTTTGTCTGACGCTTTTTCGCGCCTCTATTCCACTGGGGGTCTCCCAGTGTGGGCAGATTCCAGCTCCATGTCCTCTGCCGAGGACGTCCGTGTTCCGATACTGAATTTTGGTTCGAGAGCCTCGAACCGATTGGACACGGAGACCGGCGAAGATGACATTCGCCGGTCTGTAGCCATCCCAGAGGATTCCTCCGAAGAGGATCTCCTGGGAGATGTCTTTGGGCTTTTCTTTCCCTTTGGTGTCTTGGGAGATATCTTATTGTCTTTGAGGAAATCAGATCTTTGATACTGCGTCTTAAACTTCATCGGTGACACATCGTATACAATCGGTCTACTTTTTGAGCTCGGCTTCTTTGTTGGCGACCTTCCTGGTCTGCTGGATTGAACTGCGGTGCTTGTAGATGCTCTGGCGGACTTAGGTGATGTCTGAGGCTTTGGAGGTGACCTAGCTACGAGAATCTTATCTGAAATTGTTACCCCGCATTCATCGCTAGTTTGAGTTGCGATTTCCCGACACGGTACTGGTTTAGCTACAACCGAGCTATAGGTACCGGAATTCGGGATAGCGGGCTGTCGCAAACGTAAGAGCTTTCGAGCTTCTGAGAAGGACACCTTCTCTCTAACCCGGATCTCCTGGATAGCTCTTTCCTCCACATAACGGGGACATTCTCGGGAGTTTGCTGGATGTTCTCCCCTGCAGTTAATACAACTGGGAGGTGATGTACAGTCATCGTCATGGGCGATGCCTCCACAGTTCACGCAGGTAGCTCTACCACTGCACGTGTCACTTGTATGACCAAAGCGCTGGCATTTGTAACATCTAAGCGGGCTCGGAACGTAAGGTCTCACTTCAATGGCCTCGTACCCAGCCTTTATCCTTTGTGGGAGATCTACCCGATTAAAGGTAAGGAAAAGGGTACGGGTAGGCAGATATTCGCCTCCATCTTTTCTCTGAACCCGGTATACTGCTGTTACACCTTGATCTTCGAGGTTCTCCTGAATCTCCTCATTGGACATGCCGTCCAATGCCCGGGTGTTCACAACTCCACGGGAGGAGTTCAAAGTCCTATGCAGTTCTACGCGTACCGGATAGCTAGCTAACATATTCGCCTTAAGTAAAGTAGCCGCCTGGGATGCTGAATTAGCTTCAACCAGGAGCGTGCCGTTGCGAGATCTTGTGCAGTTCTTCACTGGGCCAGCTATTTTATCAAGACCCTTTTGGATAACAAATGGGTTCACCGATGTAAATTTCCTTCCTTCCTCAGTTCTAGTAAATATTAAGTAGCGAGGACCACTCAACTCTGCTACTTCCTTTCCAATCGTTTTCTGGTTTTTTATATTTTGTTTGGGATGTCCCATGGCGATGATATCCTCCACCATTGCAAATGTCTCCGATGGCATGCTCACTTCCTGGGCGCCACCCCGGCTTAGGTGAGAGTCCTGGCCTGGACCTTGCTTACCCTAGGGTCTCACCTCCCAATGTATAGACAGAGGGACCCAATCGCCTTCAGGAGTGCATCAGCTCATGCAATGGCCCCTCCCCGGGACTGACCTTTATCAGCGGATACGCACACAGATCCTACATGATAACCAGGGGCTGGGACTTACGCGATTACCCAGTCACCCCTTGCGTCACCCCATCCTCCGACGACCCGCGCGTAGGTTATCCATCAGACTGTGTACAGGGAGGTAACAGGTGGGAGGTCAAACACAAAAGTGGACCAAAGTTGATTGGGCGTTTGGCATATGCCCTCTCACCTCTTGGAGGAACCCAATCGAGAGTATGGCTTGGGGCCCCGGGTACGCCAAACCCGTACCTACCATAGTAGGAGCCCCTGGGGGAGTTTGATTTCGGAGTCCTCTTCTCCTAGATGAGTCGTCAACCAAGACTAACGAGCCCCATCTACCCGTTTGGAATGTTCTTTGCTTCCCCTCACCTCTTGCCTACCAGTAATCAAAATGACACTTAGTAGGCCGTCTGGCTCAGGTACTGAGCCCCTCCGCCACAACAAGGTGACACTCCTTCGGAGGGGTACACTTGTGTAAACTTCACTGTAACACGATGTGAGACTTAAGAAATATTCATTTTTTCCATGGCTGTGCATGTACATATGGCTTTGTTTTCCTTTGTATTTCTTTAATCCTGTTCCTAACACAAACAATATTTTATATAAATAGACAAATATAACATTTCATAACAACATTAAAGTAACTTCTCCACAATTTTAATAAATAACCATCTAAATGATACTGTGGCCCTGGCCAGTAGCCACTGTCAAAAAGAAAGCCAAGCTCAAGCTACCTCATACCACTGCATGGCGAGTAAACCACATAACAATGGGTGAGCTAGAACAAAGACAGATTATTCCAGACCGTTCAAGAAAATCAGGATTGTTTACAAAAAGTGAATTTTGAGAAAAATCTGTGCTATGTTATTCTCACCTATATAAGCAAATGCAGTGGCAAGAGAAAGAAGTTAATTGTTAAACAAGACAGATCTTAGCAGTTAATTTTAAGTGTGTGTACAGTCATCGAGAGAAATTTGAGTGTGTGTTGTCAAAAACAGTTTTAGACATTTAATCGTTGTTCCAGAGTTGTTTGTGTGAACTGTTAAGCAGTATTAGCATTTTGTATCAAGGTTACAAGAAGATAGAACAGCTGCAAGTCACAAGGTCACAATGAGTTGTAAATTGCATTAGTGATAAAACAAAGAGGACTATGTTTTTGTGCTTCACTTTTAAAAGAAATAAAGTAACAAGAAAAAGTAATTGAAAATGTTATTTGTCATGCCATTCTGTCACGATGCTATCACATTCCTAAGCAATTAGTTTATTTGATTGATCATCAGCTGAATTCTTTGAATACTAATAATCCTCTGTGTGTTAATGATGAAAACCATTAAAAAGTATTTAATAATAAATGTATTCTATAACATAAAGAAATTCAAATATGGAATATAATTTGTGTACCATTAATTGAAAAATGAAAAGATGTATACTGTGAAAAGATGAGCAATAATTGATTTATGCATAATATAAATATACTTGTACATTGTTATAATCTCGTGATATTTGTGTAATACTCTGAACTTGTGATGTTTGTGCAATACTATGTAACTATACATTGTGATACATGTTTACAGAGTTCTTTTGACGATATGTCTTGTGTAAACGAAACATATGGATGAATAAATCTATCTATCTTATGTGTAAATAACAAATTATTACTAGCTAGGTGACTTATCTATTATTGTAGTAGTTTTTAAACTAGATTTATAATCTAGTTAATTTAATTTATCTCTCTTGTTCTTTATAAAATTGTACAATGATCTAGAAGATTTTTAAGGTGAATAGACCCTTTTATTCCCTACAACCCTAATGTCATACAACTCCAGCTATTCCTAATAATGGAGAAAAGTCTTAAAATGTTCATGCAAAAGGATATGAAACACCAGCAGAACATCTCACTTTCCTAACCTCCTCCCCCCACCAATTGTCGTACGAGTTCTGGAAATGGTCCGCAATCTATAAGTATTCTTTGGCAGTGGAATAATCATTGGTCAGAATGGTCAAGTAATAATTTGGATAAGCCCGGATTGTGATATTTTACATCTTCGTGCCATCTCTTTGGTTTTATAACATAAAAGCTACATAGTTTTCACATAATATATAGACCCTTGATATGTACACAAAGTAGAAGTTAAGCTGCTGAATTTGAAGATTCTCCACTAATATTCCCAAGTTAACTGCCTAGAAAAGAAGCATAGTCTGTGACTATCAGAAAAATAACATTCTTATTTGTTAATTATAAAATATCAGTTGACAGATTTCTAAAGTTAGCTTGACACAATTTTCTCTCTTTATACAATTATTTAACATAACAATTTTGACTATAACATAGAAAGGAAATAAACCAAAACTTTCTCACTTGAGTTATTTTGTCATTACACATGCAATTCACTTTTGCTTTGTAGTGTCTTAGTTTCTAAATGTGACCATCTACATATACACATATATTGCTTAAAATGAAACATTTCATATTTTACATGCATATTCTGTGGAATAACAACTATTTTCTCCTCCATGGCAATCACAACAAAACCTCAGGACCTTCTTTGAAGGCGTGTTCTTTTATAATTCCAATGTGTTTGTATGTACAAAGGCTTTGTAAATTTATTTCAATCTTTTAGTAATTTATGAAATTAGAACGGATTTTATATACCATGTCCATCAGAAAGAATTAGACTTCTTAGTAGTGAAGGAATTATCAGTTACTAGCTGAGAGTTTTTGAAATCATTATGCATGCACTACATGTATATGCACACACAAACAAATTTTCTCTCTTTATAATATTAATACAGATACAATTTTATGGCCTGTTCCCATTGTACACATTTCTTTTTCATATTATAGTATAAAATTACCTCTTCTACTTCTTTATCTGATTACTAGGGCTAGGAAGTTCATGCATTTGCATCTTTTTTATTAAGGGTTAAAAATGTATGCTTTTACGTTATGTGCACGAATTATAGAATTTTCAGTTATTTGGACATGATTTTATGATGCATATAACTGCATATTTTCTTGATTTTGATAAATGCATATTATTTCAATATTATAGCCCCTATATTGCATATTTTAATGATTTTTATGGTTTTTTATTATTTATTCCATCTGGATAACATTTTTCATATTGGTAGTATTGCACATGATGATACAACTCACAAAGATTTCAATATCATAGCCCCTATATTGCATATTTTAATTATTTTTATGTTTTTTTATTATTTTTTTTTTCTGGATAATATTTTTTATATTGGTAGTACTGGTAGTATAGGTGGCGAGAACTAATTTTGAGTCATGTTCTCATGCAGTGAATCCCGTTTCCACCCTTTCATTATATGTATGTGCATAGAGAATAATCAGTGCGTTATCTGAGAGGTTTATATTAACAAAGATAAAGTGCAGGTCAACGTTTTGAGCACCACGATTATAGCAACGCTTGTCTGCCCATCAGTACTTGTATCATGGTGTTCAAACGTAACAGTATTGTGAACTGGTTCCCACCAAATTAAATTAGGCATATAAAATGTTAAAAAGCTCTTCAAATGGTGATAATAAAACCAACTTCGAGTGCTAGATTAATTAATTTACAGAAAGAGTTTTCGGGTGACTTAATATCTACAGAATACAGATAATAGGGTACTGTTTTGTGGAGCATATGAGAAAAAAGTAGGGAGTGAGAAAACATTTCAAATAGTTCAGCACATAAACAGCAAAACATAAGGAGAATTTAATCAGAAAACTCGCAAACAAAGAACGCGTTCAAAAATGGCTAGTAGAGCGTTTAGAAAGTAGGGTTACTGAATTATATGACTTATGTCGAGCATTTTTAGCTGCTGATATTCCCTTGTTCAAAATTAATAATCCGACATTTAAAAACTTTCTTGCCAAGTACAATCGACAACATGTGCCCGAAAAAAGTACACTGCGTAAGACCTACGTAGGACATTGTTACAATAACGTATTGCGAAATATACAAAAATGAATTAGTGGATCAGTTTATGTGGTTGTCTGTTGATGAAACCCCTGATTCTGAGCGCCGTTCTATTGCTAATATAGTCGTGGGTGGTTTAAATAATGAACAAATGGCTACAATTTATCTTCTTAATTTGAGCGAATTGTCGGCCACTGGCAATGTAACTGTGGCCCAGTTTGTGATGGACTGTTTGAAATCACTATGGCCATGTGGAATCAAATACGATCAGTTACTTTTATTTGTTCCTGATGCAGGTCCTTATATGGTAAAATCAGGACAAACTCTGAAATGTATTTTTCCTAACTTAATTCATATAACTTGTTTGGCACACGCTCTTCATCGTATTTCTGAGACAATACGTGATTCTTTCCAATGGATCTCCCTTGCATTAATCACTTACTTGTCTTTGAAAAAAAAACAATATGTGCTCTAAGTTCGGTTCCTGGTAGCATAGGACAAAAAGTGAAAGAGAAAGTGAATTATGTAATTTCAAAAAATTCTGATTATAAACAGATGTGCGATATTTGAGACATCCTGGGAAGAAAACCATCTGTCACACCAAGAGACTTCACTCTCTCTGTGAAGCAGTTAACATCATTTAAATATGCCCCGATAACATCTTGTGACGTGGAGAGAAGTTTTTCACGTTACAAAAGGGTTTTGCGAGACAACAGACGATGTTTTACAGTTGAAAATTTGTGCTAAGTGTTGGTTGTGAACTGCAATTTAGCAGTTAATACTAGTAGTGGTACCATTTCTGCTTCAACCTCTATGGAATAAGGATAACTTGATTTATTATTTATACTAACTCGCCTTGTCTACTGCAAAGGAACACTAATTGTTTTAATTAAATAGTGCATATTTCTTGGCATATTTTCAAGTTTTTAAGAGCATATTGGCATGCATATTTCAGTGTTTTTTAGGGCATGAACTTCCGAGCCCTACTGATTACCCTCCCTGTATGGAAGACTGACAGCCCCTAGGACTTACAAGCCAGTGCCTAGGGTCAGATGCCTGTTGGGGAGCACAGGAACCAATGGACCAGACAGAGTGAGCATCTGAAAGAGGGTGGTCAGCCAAGCATCAGGTATGATAGTTAGGAAGAGGATAATATGAAATGCGGGCAAAATGGATGAATGGAAAGGTAATAATGAAGCACTTGGTGGAATGAGTGGCAGGGGAACCAAGAGAAAACATGCCCAGGCACTGTTTCGTCCACCACAAATACCACATGCAGGTCCCTGGGATCGAAGTCAGGTGTGATAGGTCTAACCACTGGCCACAGCGCCACCAGTATAAAATTAACTGAGATTTTAATGGTTTATATGACAGCTTACCTCATACTGGGTCATATAGTAGAATAATTAGTGAACATGAACACGAACATAAGCTATTGATTATTTTATTCTTAAATTCTGCTATATTTAACCCTCCGTTAAGTGTGTGCCCTAGTAGAACACAGTCACGCGGGGCCTAGTAGGTCCTTGCTATATTTTTGTGCTTATATGCTTGCATTTAGTTTTTTAATTGTATTTTCCTTCATTCCCATGTTTAGCTTCATTTAGATTAAATACATGGTTTCTTATTATTTATTTGTGCCAACAAACTTACTGTTGATGTTTTAAACACACAAGTCGTGTGTGGGCAATGTTTCAGAGGTAGAACTGGAGCTTAAAAATTCAATGTCACAGCTGGGATTTGAATTATAGACCCTCCGCTTACCAGGCAGATGCTCTAACCATTACCAGGAGAAATACAAACTACTTAATGGTTAGAGCACCCACCTGGTATCTTACTGGATCGATCAAACATAAATAAAATGCAGTATAAGCCTTGGCCCTTCATGGACTGTTGCGTCTGGCTTTAGTTTAGTATGAGTGTACTATACAATATAATTTGTACTCACTACGTGGAAAGATAATAAACGGCGATGTTCAGGTACATAATCACGGACATCTGCAGACATTTTTTCCAGTTTGCAATCAGATAATATTAATTCATTATTTTATTGTCAAAAGTTGTGGTATTTGCTGTGGATAACCGTATTAATGTGTGCTAAATAAAAATTGTTCTTGACTTCAAAATTAAAATAATTTAATAGTCAGTAATTATTGCACATTAATTAAGGAAATTGAAGCTAACAGCAGTGAAGCAATAAGATTCTAAAGTAAGAACAAATTAAAAACTAAAAACTTCACTTATCTTAGTAATATTGCATCAGTATCTATCTTTTTTGTTTTCAGAGATTAGTGATTAAAATGAACATCTGTAGCTTTAGTAACAAATTTGTTTGTACAGCTTTGAGAATGAGTTGGAGTCAACTCGAAACTTTAGTCAGCTTTGCACCAAGAACTTGCAATATTACTGAGATAAGTGAAGTTTTTAGTTTCTAATTTGTTCTTACTTTAGAATATTGCACATTAAGTTCATTAACTTCCAAGGGAGGTTCACAGCCTCCTCTTGCCCCCCCCCCCCCCCCTTCACAATGCCCATGTCCACAATTGTAATTTGAAACATACTGTCAATAACAGTGGTGGTGATACCTTTGACAAGCATGTGATATTACCTACAGAATACATGTTATTATGACATAGGATGCTTTCATCCTCTTCTTTATGATCAGTTTCTGAATCTAAAGATCTCATTTTCAGTTTATTTTCAGGATTGGAATCACTGATTCATACAAATTGTCTTACATGTGTAAGGCATCATCATCACAAGGTAGATGATGTACTTCCTCCAAAGTTTTGGGATTTTGTAGAACGTACTCCTGTTTGTGAGAAGTAGTAACATATACTTGCAATGACAAAGCAATAAAACACAATCAATGAAGGAAAGCATGTATCAATAATATGTAATGAGAGTAGGCACGCAGAGGTTGGTTGACTTCTGTGACACATAACTGTTGATTAGCCATACTTGGAGCCAAAAAAATAAATAGATAAGGTTGTCTCTCTACCAAACAGTCAAGTAAGGTGTAATATTAGATGTCCTAGCCAGGCGATTTGCATAGGTGTGTTCGTTTGAAAACTAGAAAATTTAAATAAACGTAGGGGTCTCGAAGGCCTTAATGACCAACAGATGGTTAAATGGTTTTAGTAGGTCTATAAATAGTGTTAGTTTTAAAAGACAAATATGCTAATGATTTAACTAAGGAAAATGAAGCTATTAACAGTGAAGCAACAAGATTCTAAAGTAAGAACAAATTAGAAACTAAAAACTTCTTATGTTAGTAATGTTGCAAGTTCTTTTTGTAAAAACTGACTCAAGTTTCGAGTTGACTCCAACTCATTCTCAAAGCTATACAAACAAATAAGATAAGTTAATTATTTGAGAGGTAGAACTGGAACTTAAAAATTCAATGCCACAGCTGGGATTTGAACCACAGACCTTCCGCTTACCAGGCGGGTGCTCTACCATTGAGCTACTGTGACAAACTGCCAGAATGGCATTGAATTCTCAAACCAGTTCGTATTTCTCCTGGTAAACCACAAAGGCAGTCTCACATCAGAGACAATTACCACAATGGTGACTTACTATTGCAAGTACTTTATGTCCCAGAATTAAATAACCTTCAGATGGTAATTATTATTTATTTATGCCAACAAACTTACTGTTGGTGTTTTTAAACACACAAGCCGTGTGTGGGCAAAGTTTGAGAGGTAGAACTGGAATGCCACAGCTGGGATTTGAACCACAGACCTTTCGCTTACCAGGCGGGTGCTCTACCATTGAGCTACTGTGACAAACTGCCAGAATGGCATTGAATTCTCAAACCAGTTTGTATTTTTCCTGGTAAACCACAAAGGCTTGTGGTTTAAAAACACCAACAGTAAGTTTGTTGGCATAAATAAATAATAAGTTAATTATTATTTATTTATGCAGAAGATCTGTGGTTCAAATCCCAGTTGTGGCATTGAATTTTTAAGTTCCAGTTCTACCTCTCAAAGATAAGTTAAGTTTTTAGTTTCTAATTTGTTCTTACTTTAGAGTATAATGATTTAGCTCTTAACTTTTTGTTATGATTAGTGCACTGTATAAACTGATGTGCTCTATATCCCTGAGATAGCATTATATATCACTAAAATATGCAGGGGAAAAAGAAGAAAGAAAAACAGATACCAGTATGTTCATATTATATATTATATGCAGATGATACTAATTTTATTCTCAAAGGCAGTAATCCCATTGATTTACAAGTTCAAGCTGATAGTACAATGAAAAATATGGAGAAATGGTTAGCAGCAAATAAACTAGTGCTAAATGGTAAAAAGTCACACTGCATGTGCATCACAAACTCTAATAGAAGTACTAAATCACTAGGACCAAAAATTGTATATTGCAAAGAAACCATTCAATATGTCTCCGAAACAAAATTTTTGGGAATCATAATTGATAAACACTTAGATTGGAAAAGTCATATTAAGAATGTTACAGCAAGAATAAATCGAGCTCATTATGTAATATATGTCCTAAAGAGCATCAGTAACCTACAAACACTAAAAATGGTTTACTTCTCTTATGTACAATCTGTGCTTGCTTATGGTATATTTATATGGGGATCCAGTAGCAAAATAAGTGCGCTATTCGTAATGCAAAAGAAAACACTTAGACTAATACTAAATTTGCACAGGACAACATCATGTAAACCATACTTTTGGCAAAATCGCATTCTTACGCTGCCAAGTCTGTATATTTTAGAAACTGTTTGTTTTATAAGGGACAATATTCACTTATTTAGCATAAACAACACTGCTCATACACATAGTACCAGAAACTAGAGAACAATGCGTTGAAATAATACACAATGTAAGTGGAAAGCTAACAAAAATTCGATCACAATTCAAAAAAGTAAAACATGGAGTACCACAAGGCTCAAAATTAGGACCATATCTATTCTTACTCTACATAAACAGTTTATTTAAAATAATTCAAGAAGCTGGGGGAATAACGATAGGTTATGCAGATGACACTACGATTGTAGTTACAGGAAAAACAGAAATAGAGCTACAAATTAGGGCAAATACTCTACTAGAAAAAGTCAGTCAACATCTAAAAAATTTAGGTATGGTATTAAACGCAAACAAAACAGAGTGGATGCAAATTAGTCTCGGTAACAAAAAACAAACAAATACAAATATAAAGATAATAATAGAAAACAGAGAAACTCAACAAGTAATAAAACAAATTTCCTAGGATTAATAATAGACAGTAACTTGAAATGGAATATGCATGCTGAAAAAGTCATAAGCAAGATTAATTCAGGTTTATATGTACTAAAACAAATAACACAAATAATAGATAAAAGAAGTGTCAAACAAGTATACTATGCCTTCAATCACTCGCACCTAAACTATGGAGTGGTATTATGGGGCACAACACATAAAACATTACTTCTAAGGCTGTTTAGGCTGCAAAAGAGAGCAGTACGCTTAATTGCAGGAATAGAAAAAAGAGATTCATGTAGAAATGTGTTTAAAAAACTAAATATTCTAACGTTGCCTTCTTTGTATATATATGAATGTACTAAACTCACATTAAAAAGTTATAATCAAAACAAAAACAGCAATATCCATAAATATAACACTAGAACAAAACAAAATTATTTTAGAAATAGACTTATAGGTGGTCTAAATAATAAGTGCATAGAAAATAGTAGCAAAGATCTGTACAACCATCTACCATCTAGAATTAAACAGATAACAAATGAAAAAATCAAACTAAAGAATATTAAATCTTACCTATTAGAAAAGGCATTTTACTCTGTAGAAGAGTACAAAAATTGATAAAATATGGTATATTGCACTTCCCAATATTCTCAACTAGTCTCATATTTATGTAAATAACTTGTATTGTATGTACATAGAATTTGACGATCCTTGTAAAATTTGTTACCATTGGAGAAATAAAGCAGTGAAATAGTAATAAAATACACATACAACTGCCAGAACAACAAAAAAGGTAAATTCCATACTGCATAGAGGCATACACATGTATAATAAAATCGCAAATAGAATCCACAGTAGCAGTCAAACTAAGTTTAGGAAAGAAGTTAGAAATTTTCTAATTGAGCAAACCTACTACAGTGTGCAGGAGTTCTTTGACTCATTCTCTGAATAATTTTATCTGTATTATTGTAACACTATATTACTGTAACACTGTCTCTGTATATATATATATATTATTTGATTCACTCTCTGAATAATTTTATTTGTGTTTAATCTGTAGGCTATATATATAACTTATACTCTTATGACTGTAATGCTGTCTCTGTTATTATTATTATTTGTATTCATGATATTGTTTAAACCAATTTTATTTGTATTCCCTATTTAAAAATTGACGAAGCCATGAATTTGTAAAAAAATTCTTACAGTGAATAAAGACATACATACATATTATACTTTACTTACAGCTCGATTCACCATTCTTGGCCCCTGGAGGAAGTGAATTTAAACCTTGAAATAAAGTTTACTTACAAAGAAACCAAGCAAATTGGTGCGTCAGCTTCACATGTTACCTACATGTTCCTGTTAGTAAAGCAGTATAGTCCATACTGAAAAAGTCTACACAATGTATGTAGCTTAATTAGCTGTACAAATGTGTTTGTATTAATACATGCATCACTGAAGATATAAACAAGCTTACTCAAGTTGTTCAGTACCAGATAGTGTGTCTTCTTCATTGAATACAAACTATCACTGTGCACTCTCACTGCTATATGTAATGTCCTTAATTAAAAACTGTACAGTTGTATTCTCTATTATCAGGAGAGCCAAAAAACTAAGAACTGGCTGCACTGTGGTTTTCCTGTTTACATTATTGGTGGTCATCTGCGGCAATGATAGAATGGTGCAGATAGAACCATACATCATTTTTAAGATTACCTTTAAAGGCTTTATTGCCAAATTTATTAAAGGAAGTGCTGGCACTGTATACTGTCATTGTTCATACATTTTGGCACCTCTTTAGAAAACTATCCATCACTTACCATAGTTCACATTGAGAAATGCTAGCAATCATCTAATGAATATTTTGGTTTATTTCTTCCAGTGTGTAGGTTTGTCTTGTACACTTTATGTTTTAATTTCCCCCAGACTTAGAAATCACAGGAGGTTTGGTTGAGGATTACAAATCTGTACAAATAATTTGATACTCATCGAAATATGTTGTTAGCTAATGCTAGATTTCTGACAATGAAGTCATTAATCCTCTTGCTCTCCAATATTTTTCACTGATGATATTGAAGAGAGCAATAGCAGTAATAGTAACCACTTTTTAGAGAGCACCATATTTTTATGTTTTGGCGGTCACATTGCTCTCTCACAATCCCCAGAATGTCTGGAGGACCACACCTGTCGTTGGTTTACGGGTCTCACCGACCTGACCAGGAGAGTTATCAAAATAAATTCAGCGACCATATCCTCTGATCACCAATCAGAGGACGTATTACATGCCATGACAGGTCAGCATGTTAGGGGTTAAGAATTTATAGAGAAATGGAGAGGTTGGAAAAATAAAGACTCCCTAGCCCTGGGGAACCCTAAAAGCATCGGGGTCGGAAGAGAACAAGAGATTACCAAGGTAAGGTCAGATAGAAAAGTTACAGTGAGAAGCAAAACACCAGTAAGCGGAAGTAATGTTCTGCTCAGCTTGGGTACCTTGTGGTAGCTATTCACATATCCCCTAGACGGAGACCCCTGAGTCAACTCATCGAAATATTGACACTATGAACTGTGGCAGTCTTGTTGAAAAAATAAAAAATCATGCTTCCTGTCTATTAATTCTCTAAAAATGGGGGTAAAATTGCATACTGTAGCTGAAACCCGCACCTGTTAATTGAAACACATGCATGTTAATTATACGGATACACATAATAATTATATAGTATTGAAAATAGAACATAGACAGATGTATGAAAGTTGAATTTTGGCAGAAATAGGAAAGGTGGAACAAGGATATAGGAATGACCCCAAGCAGGTAATGGGGCGACCAGAAGTGCAACCACCTCTGAAAGAAAATTAGCAAAAGGACTGAAAAACCCAAGACAGCGATGCTTAGGCATACATACTTAATCATAAGGTAAATTTGGCCAAGCGGAAAAAACAAAGCCAAGTATGAAGTTTGAGAGAGATGGAGAAAACACTTGCTTCTTCTGCATGGTGGGCTAAAGACATATGAGTTTCAAGATTAAGATAGTGTGTGGCATATGAGTAACACAGGTTGGCAACTGGACGTATTTGTGGCACAAACAATGTTGACCAGGCAGATTTCAAGTCTTGTGTTTCGGAAGGCGGGCAAGTGAATTAAACCATATTCAGTAAAAAGAAAGAAGATAGCACAGCTTCAGTTCTTCACCTGAATATTCTTCAGCTGGGCAACCCTCAGATAAAGATCTTTTACCTACTGCAACCCCCATCTTTCAATGCACTTGTAAGGAGAATGGTCTGTGTAAAAAGCTGGAGCAACCAAAACAACCATGCTTTCCTAACATACATCCTCCTGGCAAGACCAGAAACCTCAATATCTCAAATATACCAATACACATATGAGGGTGTCAGCTTTTGATTTGAAAAAAATTGCCGCTATAACTCTTTCTCTACTCATGGCATACCATATTCCTATTTTTTCGTCATGGAGAGGTGTTTGATGAACAATACTAGGTTTAACTATGTTAAGTAGATTTTCCGGGTTTGTGGGCCGTGGTCGAGTTGGATTACCTTCCTCCGACGTTTCGCTGGAAACTGCGTCCAGCATCTTCAGGGTCAACCTCTGTTATTAGCGGCTGCACATAAATTAAAGTTCACTGCAAACTTTCATATTCATCTTTGTTTGTTATTAGTGTCCATGGTAACAAACAAAGATGAATATGAAAGTTTGCAGTGAACTTTAATTTATGTGCAGCCGCTAATAACAGAGGTTGACCCTGAAGATGCTGGACGCAGTTTCCAGCGAAACGTCGGAGGAAGGTAATCCAACTCGACCACAGCCCACAAACCCGGAAAATCTACTTAACATAGTTGATAATGCCGGCCGTGAAAGCCTCAGCACTTATAATACTAGGTTTGTTCAGAGTTCCAATAATAATATTATTTTGTGTACATACATATCCATGAAGGTGAAACCAAGCCTCATCCAAGAAAAATATTAAATATGGATCTATTCACCATTGCATACAGTATTGAAGATCCACTCAAAATGCACCACAGAATCATCTGGTTGATGAGTATGCCCCACAGCTATTTGCATGATTTTAAGTTCATCAGAAACTTCTCTTCACACAGAGCCATAAGAAATGCCTGCCCATTGTGAAAGACACCTAATGTTTTTTGAGAGAAGTCTCAAAACGATGACTAATGTCATCTAATGTTTCTCTGGTAAGAATCCTATGCTATTTTTTAGGTTTCTTAGACTGAACACTTTCTGTGACCTGAAATTTACTATAAAGTTTATGGATTGTTGCACAGTATGAAACTTTTACATTAGGAAGTCTTCCTGCAAATCATATTTTCACTCAAAGAACTGAGCTAGCACATATGAATCATAAATAAATATATGCTGTGCAGTAGAAAACATACTGAGCCACAATACACTTTGTGACCAAATACAGAAAAAAACAATAAATAACTCCTAATAACTAAATTCCACCATATTTCTGTCAAACTGGATAGCAGAGCCTTAGCATACCTTCATTAAAAACACTGCGCAGCTGGTTCTTAGTTCATTGCCTCTCTTTGTATAATATATTTACTGTAGTAGTGATCTTCTATTTTCTTTACATGTCTGCAAACATTCTGCCACTTTTCTACCCCAATTTCTTCTGTGTGTAGCACAAATACTCTACATCCTTGAGTTTGAAGTGGTGTTATGGCTACAAAACTAAATTAAATTATTTTGTTGTTTAGCAACACTTTCAATTGCCAGGATCACATCAGCGTCACCGTTGTGCCAGAATTTTGTGCCACAGGAGTCCTTTTACATCCCAGTAAATCTACTGACATGGAGCTGTTGCTTTTAAGCACACCTAAAAGCATCAGCCTGGGCCACATTTGAACCTACGACCTTGGGATCATCAGGTCAGCATCTAACCAACTGAGTCATCCAGACTGACATGGCTATCAACCCACTGTTTAATATCTGTCTAGAACAGTTCAACAGGTTTTAGATCTGGTTGATATGTGGCAGTCTTAATGCAACATGACATTTTTCTCCAGAATTCTGTCCACTAAATACTGTACATGCTTAGGTTTGTGCAATTTTATTAAGTCATAAAGTGGTCTTAGTCATGTTTTCATTATATGTTATGTTTTTGTCTGAGAGCCATGCTTTCAAGGTTTCCTTCAAGGGATTTGAAGTTAGAGGCTTTACTTCTTAAGGGTTATGAGATGATCCATTATCAAAAACAACAGTTTGGGGGCAGATTTAAAATTGGTTTGGTTTTTAACCATTTAACATAGCTGTTGGTGTCCATTTCCTTTTGATAATCTTCTGATTATTTATCTATTTATATGTGAGCAAAAACGTTGTTCACTCCCAACATGAACAATGATTAGCCTCTTGCCTTTGGAAACCGAAGCTATAAAACCTGTAGTAACACATCAGTTCATCCTTTTGGGCTGGTGTGACTACTGTGTATATATGTTTCATCTGTGTAAATAATGGGGCTTCCCTCTGACTTATACTTTCATACAGCTTTGAGATAGTCTTGTTTAGAACAAATATATTTCTCTATCAACAGTTTTCTGATTGCTTGGCCTCTGTCAATTTAAAACCCAGTTCTCTCACTATTCTGTTCAAGGATGGCTTGCTGCCCTGAAAGTTAATGCTATCTCGAAAATAATACATAACTTAGCTATTGTAGGAGGATATTTTTCCTGAACATAAACATTTTCAATAATTCTTCTCACAACACATTTGTCATTTGAGTAACATCTGTCACTTATTTCAGAACGTTGTGTGTTTTGCTTGAAGTTCCAAAAGATGTGTCCTGATAGTCTCTTTGTTTACATTCTTGAACAATGCTTATGAGTGTTTTTTCTGACACTCTTGGGGCATCTGATACTGCTTTTGAACCTTTTGAACATTTTTTAAAAAATGTTTCTGATCTAAGCAGTTCTTCACTTTTAGCTTTTTACTTCATGTATGCCTACACATTGAAACCATCCTTTCTTTTTGTTAAATATTAAATGGTGCATCACAATAACAAATATTTATCAAACATATATATTTGTGAAATATAATCAAAAAGTATTTATTAATGGAAAATAAGCCTGCTTGTATCATGCTGAAATAACAATCTCTGTGCAAACTTGGGTCAGTTTGCAGGCAGAACAATACACTTTGGGAATGGCAGGTAGAAAAGGAATCACTTTCTATTGAAATAGTGTCTGACACTGAGCCAACTATGTGCTGTCCTTTTATGAATTTCCTCTATGCGATATAAACAAAGAAGTTCTGGATTAGATCAGCTTCAAAGCCTGCATGCCCTATATTAGGTCTGAAATAACAGTGTGAGAAATCCAACTGTAAGCAAGTATGAAATAGATACAAATACACTAATCACATAATATTTTTGAGGTGCAAGTAAAATTGACAGAAAATATCACATGATTAACAAAAGTGGACAAATTCATAAAAGAAGGGGAAGTTTGGTGTCATGGCAAAAATAACTGTTTCTCAGACAGGGCACTCGGTAAAAACATCCACACAGATCAACTCTCGGAGAAAATTTTTCTGGACAGGGATGGTTTCAAAAGTCAAACAGTAATGTGAAGTCAACAGTCAGACTTTGACCTTTTTTGTGCAACACTTTCATGTGGTGCAGAGTAGAGTAATAAGTACTGACAATAAAGTAACTATTAACAGAACGAAAACTAGTGCATGCATTCATTCATCAAAGTGCCCAGTAAAGATCCAGGTGCTAATCACACCCTGAAGCACCAAAGAAGCGGTCTCATGCTAACTCAGATCAACATCGAGCCCAGGTCAACCATTAACACTTCCCATCCGCATCCTGACTGTCACCCAATAATGTGAGGCAACGAATGCACCATCTCTACATTTCAAACAATTTCTCAACTCTGGCTGTGAGTGCTTTGGATTCTAATTTAGAAAGCAGCAGAGCACAATTGATTTATGCAATGATCAATACCTCACAAGTACACTATACCCCTTGTTATCACAAAGCTATAATTATGTTTTCAGCTGCACGCTGCACAGAAACTGTGAATTAGCAAGGATTGCACGTCAAATGCAGATGACAATACTACCTTCCCCCTTCCAACCTGTTGTGTGTGATTTCATTCAGCAGAGATATGAGCTGATGAAAAGGACCAAGGGTTTACCTACTGGACTTACAGTCAAGGCCAGAGGCCAAGAACGATAAAACTGACTGTACAAGGAATTACATAAATGACCAGAAACAGACACACATATCTGAATTGCACTAGTAGTTGACTGTGATTTTGGGTTTGATCCCAGCCTAGGACAACAGCATTTACCCATAAATGTGACTGCCCCATGTAAGCAGAGTTACTGGAGCTAAAAGAATTGCAGGGACAACATTTCAATAGCACTGATATCACTGTTGCATTTGCAGGTGCTGTCAACTAGAGGCCTGCATGGACCAACATTCTTATGCGAGGCCTGGTCTGGCCTGACTCGGCCTCAACCAAGCCCGAGCCCAAGAAGAGGTTATGGTGTACGGGCCCGAGCCCAACCCGGCCCAATTGTGTAATTTTATCATCACCATCACCATCATCATTTGAAATGTTTCAGCAGAATAATCATACAGAATTCTTATTAAATAAATGCTGTGATAATTGTGCTATTCTTGGAATTTCAGCATCAGTGACCAAAAAATATAATACATTATTTTGTATTTCTTAATTTTCAAACTTGACAAATATTTGTCAAATTAGGACTAGGGCAGGCCTAGGCTCAAGGTCTTGGTCCAAGCCTGTGCAGACCTCTATTGTCAACTAAATATTCATAAGATATTTCCAATACTCAAGCTCATGAATGCTACACATTTTATTATCTCTAATGAGATAAATTTGCTCTTGCTAAAATGAACATAGTTTAGCTTCCAGAAAAGCAATCTGTGCTTTTTTCTTTTACACAATAGGTTCACATTATGGTGTTTAAAAGGATTTACAATTATTTTAAGAAGCAAATGTGAAAATTTGCAATACATAAGCTCAAGTTTTAGCTAACTTTTTTTTTTAATTCTTGATAATTATAACATTTTGAAATATGATATTAAAGTAGCTATAGGAGAAGGAAAAGCAGAAGGAGCAGTAGAGCTAATGGAAGTATTAGGTTGGCAAACAGGGTAGAGTCGATTACTGTCTGTATTGCATGCACCACAACATCCCATATTTATTACTGTAGGTATGAATACACATCTTTAAAAGTCCAGACACTAGCAAATCTGTTACAAACAACACCGACACTAGTGTCATACTAGTGTCAGTGGGCAATATACAAATGCAGTTGGTAAACATTGCAAGGTGACGGTCACTGTGCAGGTGTTAGGAATATAAGTACAGATATTTTGATAAATGGTACCCTAATATGTATCCACTTCGGCATGTTACTAGTTTTTTCTCTTCATCTAGTTTTCCCGCAAATTAATAGTTTACTACCTGAAGTTTTTTCATGGTTGTAACTGCACCACAAAATGAACAACACCTATCACATAGACTGTCCATTTTGCTTCAACCTCAATGTGCAACCCACTGGATGTGAGGTCATCAGCCTTGAAGAAATCAAGGAGCAAAAAAAGAGTAAAATACAGAACGGAGCAGTTAAATAGAGGGTGGCATGATGAAGAGAGCATAAATGCCAAGAAAGTTTTTAAGAGGTTAAGTAAATGGAGGAGAACAGAGAAAGAAGATAGACCAAACTACATGACATGTAAATAGAGATATAAATGCTGATCAGTAAAAAAAAAAAGAGGAGATGGCAGAAGACAGAAAGTAGTAAACTAAAAGAGTTAGTATAGAGAAAAGAAAATTTGGGAAACAGTGAGAAAACCAAATAAAAATAAAGAAATGAGAAGATACAACCAAGAGAATGGTGAGAACACTTTAGAAATTTATTGTAAAAAGTGAGAGTAGTGGAAATAGGAAGAGGGAAGATAGACTTAGGGGAAAAAACGGATGAAAAGATATTGATGGAAAAATATTGACAGCAAAGGTAGGTCAGCAGATTAGAAACCTAAAGAATGGCAAAGTTACAGTGGGGCATGGGATACCAGGGGAATTTAGGAAAGAGTTTGGCAAGGAAGAGTTGAGATCAAGAATAACAATGAAAATATTGAATAAAAATAACAAAATTGTAAAATAAGTATGATAGTACCAATTCAAAAAGGAGAGGAAAGGAAAATAAAGCAGGAAGTTATAGAGGAGTTAGTGACTAATAATTTTTATAATCCAACTATGCAGTATAAACAGTATAGATAAATTTTAATTACTGTACATATACAACCTACCACATTTTCCCTCACAGTAACGAAAGGGCTGACCACATATTGACCTTCAATATGTAGTTGGTAGACTATTGTCACACAGTCAGAAGCTTTCCACTAATAATGTGGATATACAACACAAACAATTGTTTAGAAGCTTTATTGCTTTACCCAGTACATACGTGATCACCTAATCTTTCAGTTACGTATTTCTGGTTACAATACAGTTTCTCAGATTTCAGGTTTACTGTTATGTTTGTGCCAGTGAAAATGTTGAATGAGAAGTTAACATGATAATGGAAATTAAATTGGATGTGTTCAAGGGACCAAACAAAAGGGAAAATATTAATAGGTAATAAATTTTAGCTTATGTTCCCTATATTGTGCATTTATGTAATTTTCAGCATCACGTTATGAGTTACGAATAACTTATTCCATTTCGTTAACTTGACACCCTTCAGTCCACATTAGGTTGAGTTATTGGAATTCTACTGTATTAAGAGGAACTATGAAAAAGGGTAAAGGATTTGAAGTTATAGATGATTATATTCACATCTGGAGTGAAGTATAGAAGAATGAAAGAGTGCAGGCAGGAGTGTCTCTGTGGATACAGAAGAAATGGAAGAACTCAATAAAGAGTTGAGAGAAAATTAATTAATGGATTGTTAAGGTGGTTATCCAAATGCTCGGAGAATGGAAATGTTTATTACTGCAACTTATGCACCTAAAGATAATTGTCCCATACAGGTAAAATATGAATATTTTGGATAATTAGGAATAGGTATGGATATGTGACTGCCTCCATATCGCAGTTGGTAGCATGCTTGCCTCTGGCATGGAGGACCCAGGTTCAATCCCTGGCACCAGCACGGGGATTTTTCCCCGCTGGGAGGTCTGGCACAGGGTACACTCAGCTTTGTTAGATCCCGGGAGGACCAATTGAGGTTCTACTTGATGGAGAAGTAGCAGTCCCAGATCGAGAAGGCTGCATAACTGGCTGGGAGGACTCGGGACACTGACCATGCACCACCCTCCAGTACTGCACCCCACCAATGTTTACCTAATTGTGTGGAGCCTACTGCAGATGAGCTTTACCAGTAACTTGCTCATTTAGAAGCGCAATAGGCCTGTATGAGCTGGGTTCTCTAGGATCTTTTTAGGAGCCTTCTTAAGAATAACCAAATTCGCCTCTTTCCAACTCTCTGGCATTTTGCCCAACTCAGGCATTCATTGTAAAGATTGCACAAATAAAATGTTATGAGGTGAGCAAGGGCTTTCAGTACCTCATTACCAATTCTATCTGGGCCAGGGGCTTTTCTGTTCTTTAGTTGGTCAATGTAAACGAGGATCTCCTGCTCTGTGAAAGGATCACATGTTCCCTCTGTACGATATTCACTTGCCATTTGCAGCCTCACTTCTTTTTGCATCTGACTATCTTCCCGTTCGTCGTCTTGGGGAACCAATGTGTCTAGGAGAAGATCCATGGTTTCACTCCAGTTCTTCGTGCTTGTACCGTCCTGTCGAAGAAGCGTACAGAAGACATCACCTCCAAACTTATCTCACACAATTCTGTACGGTACACCCCATGGATCCCGTTGTAGACAATCCTCTGTAAACCGCTTCCAACAATTGTGCCTAGTCTGTGTGAGTTGTTTTGTCTTCTTTCCTGCGCCTATAAATTAGGAGCCACGTCTCACGCTCCTGTGGAGCATGTGCCTTCCGGTATTGTTTCCTAGCATGCCGAGCATTACATCAAAACCTTTGTAAACGATCATTCCATGGGGTATTCTGCTTACGCAAACTAGCACTGATTATAGGTATGGCGGCATCCATGCTGCTCCTGATGGCCTTTTCAATGTTATTAGCTGCTGTTTGAATGTTCACTCCTTCTGACATCCAATTAGGCACAGTTAATGTAGCTCTCAATCTACTCCAGTTGGCCTTCTTATAATTGAACCTCCAGGATACCTTCTGTTGGTTATTATTTTGCGCCTTGTGTAGTTGAAAAAATATGACATTGTGGTCACTCGTGGTTTGCTGGTCAGCCACCTTCCAGTTCCTTAAAAGGTTCTCGGCCTGACAATTAGTAAGCGTGACATCTATGTTCACTGACACTCCTATCCACCCCACATAAGTTGGCAGGTTGTGAGGTTGGTTGGCAATCCGCAATCCCAGACTCATTAGAGTTTTCTCCAGTCTACTGCCTCGTTCATCCCAACAGCAGCTATACCAATGGGGCAATTTGGCATTTGCATCTGTTGTGTAGATTGTGGGTAGTAGTGCAAGATGTTGGTGAACTGATTCCAGTTTTTGCAAATGAGGTTCAATCTCCTGACTGGATTGAAAGTACGCATTCACCAGTCCAATGTGAAGGTCCCTGTACATTAGCTCCACACAAGCCATGTGGGTGTCGTTGAATTGTTGCAACTTCATAAGACGTATGGCCCTGTTGAAGGCCACTATTGCCACCATAGGAGCCGCACCAGTCAAAACTGTCCTGGAGGACACCGGCATGTAGGGAACTATGCCATTGATAACATAGGGTTCCTGAATACACAAGATATCAATGTGTTTTTCTTCTGCAATTCTTGCATTACTAGGTGACTCCTGGCAGCATTTATTTGTAGTATATTTAAATTATCCTCTCTCCTATGGTTGTTGGTGCTATTGGCCATAGTCTGTTCTTAGGATGAAAGGATCCAGCAACGCTTTGTATGTGGCACAGTTTCTTCCATTAGGATTTCCACAGGAGTGTTTGTTACGTGCATTGCACGCAACACAGATCTCCACTTGCCTTCTTTTCTGGCAGTCCTTCCTGATGTGGTCTTCTTCGCCACAATGGCCACAGACCTGTTTGTCCATGGGGGATTTTTTAAAGACGTGCCCTAAGTCCTGACAACTGTGACAGCCTGGTACCACCAGATAGTCTTTTGCCGTGTATGACCCAAAGTCTAAATAGAGTCGTTCCTTTCTTAGAATCTCTTTCCGCATTTCGGGGGCAACCTCTACAACATGATGGACTGTCGATTTCTCCCTAGGACTGGTAGACTGGCCTGTAGAAAGATTTTGGACATTTATTATACCAGAAGGACATGATGCATGTATACTTTCTCAGAGCATTTTTAAGGAATTAGAAACCATACTAAATGTCAAAGTACGAAGAAATTAATACCACAAAGTTACAATGGTGCATCAGTTATGGGCAGTAGCATCAGTGATATACAGAAAATTGTTCATGACAAATATCCATATGCAAATTTCATACACTGTTATGTTGTCATTGTTGCTGACATTGGCATAATCATAGTCATGGTCGTAGCAGTCGTCATGGTCGTCATTGTACATTATAAAACAAGGGGAAGTATTGCTGGCACTAATAGTGTAGTCATGTTTCAGCTGCCATTGATATTAAATAAAGAAAAAACAGCAGCTTAAAGCTGCCATAGCAAGCTAAGTAAAACTCAAATATATCCAAAATTAACTCTGGAACAAGGCTAAATAAACTATGTAAAACAACCAAATTCTTGGCTAAATTGGATGAAAATCTGTGTTGGGAAAATCACATACACTGACAAGAAAGCTAAGTAAAATGTAAGTGTTGTTCAGTGTTATTAATTGACTCACCTTTTAAATTAAATTAAGTAAAATGTGTTTCTTAATAAGAGGAATCAAAGGCCTGTCTAGTTTTAATGTTCATAGAGTACCATGCTTTGCATATATCGATAGTTCATTGATATATGGTATAATTTTTTTGAGAAATTCCAAAGACATGTAAGTTTTCAGAATGCAGAAGAAAAGTTTAGAATTACAGTGGATCTCTTAACTGCAACTAGTTGTAAACCATATTTTAAGAAATAAAATATCTTACCTTTGCCAAGTATTTTCATACATGAAACACCAGAAATAAGCATAACTTATTTGTAAATTTGCATAAGACAATAATTTATGAAAATAGTTTAGTAAATAAAATAACTTCCGGAAATTATTCATAAGAAATTCAGAATGCAACAAACAGCAGCTTTGTAATGTATTTTGAATTAGTGAATTTGTTGTACTTTGTCTACACAAATCTACACCCTTCTTACGGAGCATTTTTTGTCTTGCCTTTGTACAATGTGAGCCATGTGTCTTTCCTTTTTCGTTTGTTAGCTCTTAGTTTTGGACCCTACTCTTTAGCAACTTTGGTGGCCAATTACATCCCTTTATTCTGATTGCTATCCCTGCCTCTCTCTCATCTTTTCTTCCCTCGCCTGATCCTTTGCCTTCCTTGTCCGCTTCTCTTGAGTTTTCCTATGAACTTTCCTATGTCTTTTACTCTTTTGTCCCCCTTATTTGTTAACATTTTTATTGCTATAGTATTCCTATTCATATTGTCCCATTTACTTTGCTATATCTCTTCACTCCATTCTCTTCTTACTCACATTGTACTATACAATGCTCTGAACCAGGTATGGGCAAGCCGTGTGTCACATCCAAACGGGATGTAATCCTTTGGAGCAGTGACATAGTGCTTATCTTAATTTTGAAAAGATGGTAATGACAATTTATTAAAATGCAAGAAATGCATTAAATGGCAATATTAATCAAGTGCTTTATTAATTATTACTAGGCTTAGCAGTCCAGCTACATTAAAGAGGAAACTAGTTAACAGTATTTGTGGTGCCATGTGATGACACAGTGTGAGAAACAGTTCTGTCCATCTGCTGTAACAACAAATCGTGCACAACTTCACTCTTTTTGGTAGTTCACCTACTAAGCTTAATTATGTTGTTAGCTAATGCTGGATTTCTGACAATGAATTAATCCTCTTGCTCTCCAATATTTTTCACTAATGGATGGGGTGTTAGAAATCGCCGGGCATACTTGAAGGTGGTCTTGGCCCATTTCCTCTTGCAGATCACATAGAGGACAGAGTGGTGAAGAATGTATCCCAATTCTGTTTAAATGTTTTGCCAGACAATCATGTCCTGTAATCAACCTGAAGGTTGCAACTGCCATTTTTCGAGGATACTCAGAAATTACTGTTTGAATGTTTGGTAGTTCCCATCTTTTATTCCTTGATTTTTCATAGTAATATTTTGCAATAATTTTTTTTTAATTCAGAGTTGACTAATCTTTTAGCTGCATAAAATGGTAGATTAACTATAAATTTCTGATAGTTACGAAAAGTGATACTCCAACTAGTGTTCTAAAATTATTGGCATTAGAGACAATCCTACTAGATTTCCAGAAAATGAATGGCTCCATATTTATACTGACGGATCATTGATATCAAACCAAGATGTAGTAGGGGCTGGAGTCACGTGTCACCTCTTTTCCTATTACAAATCTTTAAGCTATGGAACTGCTAACTTTGATGGAGAAATTGAAGCAATTCGAATGGCCCTACAAAATCTTTTGTACAGAATTTCACATTTTTAGCAAGCAGTTACTCTCTCAGATTACAGGGCAGTAATTATAGCAATTACTTCCAAGTTGTCACCAAAAAACCAAACAATTATAGAGTGTTGGAAAATCCTTACCCATCTAACAGCACTTCAAAAACACCTAGTCTTCCAATGGATACCAGCTCACTGTGGACTGAGTGGTAATGAGAAAGCTGATTTTCTTGCAAAAAAAGGGTACCAGTAGTGTACAGAAATCTATTGTTAATCTACCATTTTATGCAGCTAAAAGATTAATCAACTCTGAATACAAAAAAATTATTGAACAATATTACTATGAAAAATAAAAGAATAAAAGATGGAAACTACCAAACATTCAAACAGTGATTCCTGAGTATCCTCGAAAAACAGCAGTTGCAACCTTCAGGTTTGATTACAGGACATGATTGTCTGGCAAAACATTTAAACAGAATTGGGATATATTCTTCACCACTCTGTCCTCTATGTGATCTGCAAGAGGAAATGGATCGAGACCACCTTCAAATATGCCCGGCCACTTCTAGTGCCCCATCCATCAGTGAAAAATATTGGAGAGCAAGAGGATTAATGACTGCATTGTCAGAAATCCAGCATTAGCTAACAAAAGATTTCTGTACACTTCCAGTACCCTTTTTTGGCAAGAAAATCAGCTTTCTCATTACCACTCAGTCCACAGTGAGCTGGTATCCATTGGAAGACTAGGTGTTTTTGAAGTGCTGTTAGATGGGTAAGGATTTTCCAGCATTCTATAATTGTTTGGTTTTTTGGTGACAACTTGGAAATAATTGCTATAATTGCTGCCCTGGGGTCTGAGAGAATAACTGCTTGATGAAAATGTGAAATTTTATACAAAAGGTTTTGTAGGGCCATTCAAATTGCTTCAATTTCTCCATCAAAGTTTGTAGTTCCATAACTTAAAGATTTATAATAGGAAAAGAGATGACACATGACTCCAGCCCCTGTTCCATCTCAGTTTGATATCAATAATCCATCAGTATAAATATGGAGCCATTTGTGTTCTGGAAATCTATACTCCATCCAGCCTTAGATCCGCCCCTTGTATCACTCCGCGATAACCTGATGTTATCACCTGCGACTAACACAGAAGAAACACCATGTGGACTCATACCTCGTATTTATGTTGCAATAGAACAATATTTATTCAGGAATATTAGAAATATCACGTTACATTTAAGTAGACTTTACCAGGGTTATCGTACATCTTGAAAACTCACAGGTAATCGCTGATATTTAAGGTACTATATTTTATGGTGTGCTTTGGTTTCGGCATATTGCAAGTTCGTTGTTGATGGCTTGTGTTTACATCAAGTGCGAATCTAACGGTGGAGCAATTATAGTATGGATTGTCTCTAATGCCAATAATTTTAGAACATTAGTTGGAGTATTACTTTTCTGAACTTCTTCTGTCAGGTGTAAATAATATGTGATGTCTAATGTTTGTGTTGGATTGACTTTATATATGAAGCTTTCCTTTGAATTAGGAAGGTATACATTCTTCTTGATGTCTTGAATTTTGGAAAGAAAGCTCTCCTGAGTCTTTAGTGTATGTGTAAAATTTCTCTTGTGCCATGTATTGAATGGGAGTCTGATCAACTTTTCGTGTTGAAAGCTTAATTATTACTCATACAATAAACGTATAAAACTCAAAATATGTCATGCTTGTTATAAAAATTAATAAATAAATATAGTATCTTTTATAAACCTGTAAGAAAATGCACAAACAATACTTAATAATTACAGTTTTTACATACTTACACACAATAATTGTATGCTGAAAAATATGTTGTTGTTGTTTTCTAGTGCCTTGCATCTGGCAATGAAGCCATTAGCATTCGTGCTTTCCAATACTTTTGAACTGTAGTTTCTTCTGATCTTAATGCTTCACAGGTCTTCAAGTGGTCTTCGTTCATTTCTGCTGGATCGTTACACAGGACTCATATTGATGAAGCTGAGATACCTATTATGTAGAGATGACTTGCTAAGCAGTAGTGATTTGTCAGTAGTCGGAAGGCTGCAACCGCTGTTTTCCTTGGTCTCTGGGGGATTATATCTGGGTTGGAAAGTAGTGTAATCCATTTTTTATCTTTGGCATTTGTTTCTATTTCTTGTAGGTATGAATGAGAAAATGTTTTAATGATCAAGCGTTTTATTGAGGAATATGAGAAATTGAATTTAGACTTTTGTTTTATTGTTGTGCCTTTCTTTGCAAGTGAATCTGCAGCTTCATTCCCCATGACTCCACAGTGTGCTGGAATCCATTGGAGATGAACAGTCTTATTAACTTTTTGGAGTTGTGTTAACATTCTGTAGTATTCTCTAATTTTTGTTGACTTCTTTGTAGTATTTGAACATATTCCCTGAATTGCAGCTTTAGAATCTGAAAGAATTACTGCCTTGTTAAATTTATTTAAGGGAAGATTTAATAATTATCGGAGAGCAATGTATATAGCCTATATTTCTCCATCATAATTTGTCGTGTCTTTGCCAACAGAATGATAAAAGGAAAAATGTGAACACATAACTCCAGCTCCAGTAAGGTTTGCCGTGGAGGATCCATCAGTGTATATGTGCAGCCATTCTTCTGTGGGATATCTAGTATTGATTGTTTCCAGAGCTAGAAGTTTTTGTATTCCTTTTGGTGTGTCTGATTTACTTATTTCCTCTATTAATTCCAAACTGAAGGTAGGTTGCAATAATTCCAATGGATTTTCTCTTATAAGTAGATTTTCTCTGGTGTTAGGAATGTTCAATTTAGATTTAATCTGTGTTACCTTTTCTAGGAAGCTACTATGAGTTTTAAGGATTGAAGGGGGTAAGTTCTCTTCTGTCCATTTAGAGTTTGGCAGTCGTAACATTTTCTCGTGTTGGAGCAATGCTTGTTCTTCTATTTTTGTTGTTATTGATGGGGTCCATGTTAAGGCAAGCATGGCATCAATAGGTGTGGATTTAACTGTTCCAGTGATTAGGCGAAGAGCCTGATTTTGTATTTGTTCAAGTTTATTGATGTTAGCATTTGCTGCTGTTATTAAAGCTTCAGAACAGTACAAGAGGTTTGGTTTATCGTACATTTTGTATGTTGTGTTAAGGACTCTCCTTGAGCAGCCCCATTTAGCACCAGCTAACCTTTTCAGGATTTGCAGTTTCTTTTCAACCTTTTCTGAGATGTTTGTTATATGTTTTTTCCAACTTAGCTTTCTGTCGAAAGTGATGCCTAAGTATTTGGCATCATCAACTACTTTGGGTGGTTTACCATTATAATTTATGTTAATATTAACTGGTTTGTATTTTAGTGTAAATAATTCATAATTTGTTTTTTCCACATTGATAGTCATGAGGTTTTTGGAGCTCCATTCATGTACTTTGTTTAGGGCTGTTTCTATTCTGTCTTTAATTAATTCAGGTTTTTTTGGAGAGCCCGGAGTCCAAATGACTACATCGTCAGCAAATAAAACAATTTTGGTTTCTAAAGTTTTTATTATTGATGGAAGGTCATTTATATATATATATGTTAAAGAGTGTTGTGCTCAGAACAGCACCTTGTGGAAGTCCTCGATGTGTTTGTTTATATTTGGAAATGTATGTATTATATTTTGTGGCACAAAATCTTTGTGAAATAAACTGAGTTATCCATTTAAGCATGTTACTTTTCACACCTATTGATTGCAACTTCTCAATTAATTTGTTTCTCCAGACTGAGTCATATGCTGATTTAAAATCAATGAATACTACCACGGTATCCTCCTTTCTATTGAAAGCTTCCTTGATGTCTTGGCTTAGTAGGAGTACATTTTCACGTGTACTATGATTCTGTCTGAAGCCGGTCTGTGAACTATTAATTTAGTTGTAATATTCTAGGAACCAGTTAAGTCTAGATGCCACCATTCTTTCCATCACTTTTGCAATAACACTGGTCAAAGATATTGGCCTGAAACTATTAATATTGTTTGAGGGTTTGTTTTTCTTTAAAATCGGGATGATAATGGCTTTTTTCCAGTCGAAAGGCACAGTCATTCTCCAACACGTGTTATACAGTTTAAGTAGGATTTCTTTTCCTTCCCTGCCAAGGTGTTTAATAAACTCTGGATGGATCTTGTCAGGTCCTGAAGATTTTTTGTTCTGTAATTGTTCTATTGCTAAATCTAGTTCTGTTTCATTAAAATCCTGAATAAAAATATCATTTCGTATATCTTTTGGCTTATTAGTTTCTCTGATAGTTTTTTGGATATTTTTATCTTGTTTTTTATACGCTTGGGGTATTCTTTGTGACTGAGCATAAAACTTGTTAAGGGATTCTGCTTGGGCACGATGAGGATGGGAATTGGGTAGGAGAGGCTATAGGAGGCGCATCACTACCCCTTACACCCCTGCTAAAAAAATATAAAAGAGCCAATTTTCCCTTAAATATCTGACCAACTATTGTGGAATGTATCTCATAATTGTGTACATCAATGTTTCCCCACTGGGTTAGTAGTCTGTGAGAGAAGAGCAGTTAATATCGCCTGACACGCGGTGACATGCAGGGTCAAGAATGCCCATATCTGCTTTAAACTCTCCCTTGCTCCATACATAATGCATTTTTTTTTGCTTACTCCTTTCCTCAATATCACCCTTCCTTGACCAAGCAAATCCTCCTCGCTATTGTTTATTATATATTTTCACACATCTTTATCTGCCCCATTAATTTTTATTACACTATATAGCTTCAAGTATTTTTCCCTTCTATTGTTCCCACGCTTCTTGTCTTTCTATATTCTCTCTTCTGTTTCTTACTACTCCTCCAATTAAGTCCTGCGCTGTTTAATTTGTTTATAGATGATATTATAGAAGTAATTAAAGTGAAAAGTGTGCATGTGCCAATAATAATTAATAACTATGAAATATTCAGCAAGTTATTTGCAAATGATTTAATAGTTGGATCTATATGCAATATAGGGATAGATGCAGTAGATAAATTTTGCAAAACATGAGATATAAGAATTAATAAAAGTAAAACAAAAATTATGGTATTTGAAAAAGGTAACAAGCTAAAGAAGATGAGAGATGGAACTCGCAGGGAACAGAAGTTGAGGTAGTGATCAAATTTGATTATTTAGGAATGAGATTAAATTTTAAGGGTAACTGGAATGAACAGAAGAAAATGCTACTAGGTAAAGGAAAACTCAAATTAAAAGATTTTAAAGCATGTAAGGACAAAATACCAGGGTAATAAAATGACTAAAGAAGATACATGTGGCAATAGTGGAGGTAAGGGTACTTTTTGGGGCAGTGTTCGAATCAGACTTTCTGACAAGGGGGGAAACTTAAGTTTGTTGTATTTATGGCAATAATGGTAGTAATACCAGTGATAGTAGCAGTGGTGTGTTACAGTGGCAGTGGCAGTGGCAGCCAGAGCAATATACACCTTACTGTCTTTAAGAGTATATAGTTTTATATTTCAGAGCAGTACAGGTATTTCTTTCAAAACTGATGAAAGCCAGGGGCGATTTGTTCTCCATTTATCAAAATGTAGTTTTGTCTACACATCCCCTGGTTAGTGTAATGCTCTTAATCTCACTATTTTCACTAACACATGTCACTTCCTAATGCTGTAATATTAATATTATTTGAACTTAAAGCCTGAGATTTGGAATACATCACAGACATTACATTCTTAATTTTTTGTATTCTTATCACTAATTTGAACTGAATACTGCAAGCTGCAATCGTCATTGCTGGCACAGAATTGCTGGAATTGTGACCCTGAGCCAACCCAACCAATAAACCAAAGAATTGTTTGTCACCAATTGCTCCATTATCACCGCTCCAATCATCCATTTCACCTGCATTTCTTATCATCCCCTTCCTCACTATCATACCTGGTGCTGGGCTGACCACCCGCTTCCAGGTCTTTGCTCTGTCTGGTCCAGAGGTCCCTCTGCTCTCCGACAGGCGTCTGACCCTAGGCACTGGCTTGTAAGTCCTCGGGGGTGTAAGTCCTACATAAGAGGAGGGTAATCAGGAAAAGAAGAATTGTTTGTTTAGCATGCTTGCTATATGATACTTTTGCTTTCTCACAGCTTGAATTGTACCATGTGCAAAAGTGCTCTGTGTCTTCTTGCATTTTCAAAGGAGAGTAATAGTTAAATACTTGCACTAAAAAGAAAATATACTTCATTGGCAGAGAAGGAATTTTTCTTTGACGAGCCGGGGAAATTATTTGATGAGAGGGAATGATTCATAGGAATCTCTGTAAACAAATCCTGGGTTTGTCAAGTGCCTCACAATGGAATTAGAAAGAGTATTGAAATATTGGATCAGAGTGAGAACAGAACGTTTTACATCAGTGTCTGTTAGTACAAGAAAGGCTTAGTCATAATGACACCTGATTGAGTAGGATAAAAGAAGTCAAGATAAAGTCAGGTTTTGATGACATGTGCAGTGAGAGGGAATCGTTAGGAAATGGTTTCTGGAAAGTAGTTACGTTAAGGTTGGAAGATACTGAAAAACAAGAAATATTTGTTAGTTTTAATTTAAAAAGTTCATTGGGAATGTATAGAGAAATGAAAGAGATATGGAACAAGGGCACAACTCCAGTCTGGTGTTACTGCAACAGATGCAGGATAAAGTCTCAGTCCCATTTACTATGTACCAGTTCACTGTCCATGAGAGTACTCTCTTCAATATGTTGAGGATGAAATTGCTGAACCGTAAAACTTCACAACTCTTTGCCCTCGTTCAGCCTCTTGAGGATTATAACCCCACAGCACGCTGCTGCGGGTATATCCAGAACATAGGAGCAAATCTAGTCCATACAAGAGACGCTGGGCTTCAACAGTTCAATAACAACCCTATTATAAAATAAATATTGGAACCACTTATACCAGCGGTGCACAATGGACGTTGCACCCTGACCAGCAGCCGTCGAGCAGCAATCTTGTTGCCTTTTTGCAGCCCCTCTACCTCAACTACACCCGCCATCCCGTCTGATAAGTGGTTCAGCCCTATCAAGTACAGGCGCACTTTAAACACACCATCGTCTGCCTACAAGCGTTTTTTTAACACACATTTATTTGGCCTTCGGTCCTCAATGACCATTTAGCCATCCAGATGATGTTTTTCTATGCAGCACACACATTTGCACACACTCATTCTCTCTTCACAGTCGTACCTCCTGGCGCGCACGCACGCACGCACGCACGCACGCACGCACACATACCCGAGGCGAGACTCGAACCCGTGCTGAGCGCCAGACACACGTTCTATGAGGGTCGGCCTGAGGAGTATTGGCAGGCTGAGCACAGCCCGAGGTATGTCATATTTGTAGGCCAGGACTAAACCACTAATGTGACGGGATCTGAGGTTTGCCTATGCTTTTGCTGCTACCGGATGTGCCCGCAAGCCATTCGGAGAAGCCGGCGACGTCTAAATTGGCGTGTTCTGGGTTACAATCCCCTAGAGACCCAACCAAGACGCTCCGATGGAGTAGCAATGAGTTGTAGAACTTTGCAATCCGGCGTTTAGTTTCATCCTCCACATAGGAAGAGATGTAGCCTCGTGCAGTAGTCTCGAGGGGAAACAGCGGTATACAGAATAGATTATTCTCTACTCTGCACCTGCTGCAGTTGCAGAAGTTTTGAATCTGTAGCCATGCACCAGAACTCGCAGGTGTATAAAAGGACAGGGATTATGAGGGCCCGAAAGAGGCGTAGCTTCAAGGGTTGTGCAATAATTCAGAAGAAAGCAGTTGACAATATTACGTATTTGACAGTTCGATATCTTCCCGTTTTATTAAACAGCATTAGTAAACATATTACGAAAGTGTTATTGCTGCGGATTGGAGAAACGCCAGAAATTGTAAATAACAATAACATCATCCTTTAAATATGCCCTGCGTACAGTTTTACTCTTGGAAGGTAATACACACCCTCACTCCCAGGCAATGTCTATAGAATGCACAATACCATTCACTTAGTTTAATTTGCTTACCTTGGTTGCTGTTTTCTTTCTGCACGACACACGAACTTCGTCAAATATCGCACTCTTTTAGTCGGCAATATGACCTATACCACTCAGCGTCCAACAGCCTTATTTCACCACTCGCATCATCAACCACCTTCAGTTTGTCTCACTGCACCATTGTGACCCTCTGTGAGCAATGTTGGAGCACTAAATTGGTAATAAAAGCGAAATAAATGTACTGCCTACGTGAAATGTTTTCACCCGTGTTCAAACTGCAGCAAATGTTCATCTTTAGAATAAAGGTTAGAAAAAATTACAAAAGTCAAGCTTTCTTCCTCTCCAAGTATCTGTAACGCAATGAACACAATGTGTAAGTAATGTATAACCCTTACGACAATCCCCAGTTTAATTACACATTTTTTTCTAATTTTCAGTCCAGAAAACAAAGTTTACTTTGACTGTTAAAGGTTTTTTGCTTCACTCCCGCACAAAGAAACAACTGGGCATCGCCGTGAATCTTCTGCTGTTTTTGGGCGAATGTTTATTACCATTCATGTTCTTCTTCTGCTTCTTCACTGCCATTATGGCCTGAGCTCTTATTTTGCTTGGTCCGGAATTTATGAATAGTTTTGTAATAATACTACACCATTATACATTACACTGCACTATGATCATTATGCTTTATTTTGCGAGTACAATTTTTTACGAGTACATTATTTTGTATAGAGCATCTACTAATTGTTTCACAGGCAGTTATAATAGAAAATATTTAGGTGTTTTTATTTTTCGTTGAGGGTACTTAGGCACCTACTTTATGTAATTTGGTGTTGGAATTTGGAGTTGAATAGCATTTGAGAGATCTTTCACCAGAAATTAAATACTTTTTGTTTTTATTGTGCAACATAGATTACCGAGTAAGTATATTAAGCTATGTGATGGGAACAGTAATTAAGGTTCTGCAGGATTCTAATTAAAAAAATAAATCAGTGGTTGAGAGAGCAGATGAGTGGAAAAGGGAGCAATAACAAATTTCAGGCTTATACGAGAAACATCTTTATTTTGCTAAAAATATAAATGGCGAAACAAATAAACCATAGCTGCTGAATTCCGGGTCTCGGAACAGCTGCTTATCGTCCTTCAGGCCTTTCCAAGAACATGTCAGCGTGCTTCTCTTCAAACTCTTTCTGATAGCGCAGTAGCGACCTTATCTCACAAGCGGCAATTTGTCGAAATTCGTCCTGAAAGAAATAAAAGCTGCATTTAACGAGGTCCAGGTCTCCGCGATCAGAATTTGGTTGAGGAGCCTACAGTTGTTTTCAAATTACACAAAAATTAGAGAGGGAAAAAAAAAAGTTTGTCAGGAGTGGGATTCGAACCCACGCCCTCAGAGAGGACCAGAACACTCGCTACCTACTGCGTAGGCAAGGCTGAACCTTGAGTCTGGCGCCTTAGACCGCTCGGCCATCCTGACAACTGGTCGATGATGAGCAAATTGTGGTATTTCAACAGATGAATATCACAGTGGTGGTAGTTGCAGTTTCATAAATATTATACTTATGTATGATTAATAATTTGACAAGCTATGTTCCACTATAGTATTTAAATCTAAAAATAAACTCGTTTTCTCTTTCTCCTCCGCATATGGTAATTACGGGAAGTATCGTATTCCACTCAACAATTCGATAGAGGTTTCTCTGAAAAGAATATATGTATGCTTCGAGATTCGCTAAACCCAAAGAAAGTAATTTTACTTTCTCTACTACGTATACTAAATAAGGAAAGTATTGTATTCCACCCAGAAATTCAATAATTAGATTTCACCGAAAATTCATGTTTTGAGCTTCCCTGAGCCTAAACAGCATGTTTACAAGAGATAAGCATAACCTTACTACACGAAAATGTAGATCTCTTTAAAACATACAGTTTATGTCAAATACATTTTTGTGAAGTGAACCATTTCTGACATATTCATTATATGTTTGAATTTTCCAATACTAATAATTTTCTCAAACGGGAAGTTTGTTTTTTCTTTTTTATGTTTCGAACATGCAAAGAGAATGGGATCTCATGGCGAACAGCCCTTAAAAGATTTTACTAGTGCTTAAAGTATTCCCACATTCCCCTTGCATCTACACGAAAATGGCCAGTAAGATAATTTCTGTGAATGTTTACCTCGATTAACATGAAATAGAGAGAGAGAGGAATAAGCTTTTGTAAGAATAATTGTACAAGAGTAGAGGAAGTCATATGAGTGCAAACATCACATTTGTTTTAAAATATGGTTATCGTCTGTAGTTTTGTCTTAAGTTTATTTTAATCAATAACAGTTAAAGATCTACGTGTGGTTTACAAAAGTGTCATTAAGTGCTAAACAGCAGGTAAAGCAGATACAGCCAAGTTCTTTTTGGAATTATTGCTTCATTTACAAATGAAATTAACATCTTATTTGTTATGCTACTACAAATCAAGTTCTTTCAACAGGTACTGATGCATGTTTTTCTAACGTGTGCAGGCTAATACTAAAGTAGATATTTAGTACAGTTGTCTTAGCCATAATTACATTAAAATACTTCCAATTAAATATACCGAAAAAGCCTGGGAAGCGTTCTAGCTGTATTTCTGAGAGAATGTCAAAATTAAACCATTAATAGTATGTTAAAAGGGACTTCAATGCTTTTATATCAGCTGAGTAATTTAATTTGTGCTCTCTCTCTCTGTCTCTCCCTCCCTCTCTCCGTCCTCCCCTCTCTCTCTTTTCTCTCAAACTCTTTGCTCATGACCAAAAATTGTACTGTGATTCAAATTGTTGAATGTTTTCTCCGCAGACTGTATACCAGGTACAACCAATCCTTACTAACTTCAAATAGTTTCTAGTAGGATGTTAATGTGTACATAGATACTAAATGCTATCTTCCGAAAGTGGGGCAATATACAACACCACAAAGTGATGTGACCTTGGCAAATAGTTATAGAGATAAACGGTGTCCTTCGAGAACGTATACCTATCTATGTGTATGTCTTTCTGTTTAATTAGTTACATTTGTTCTGAAGATAAACCAGAAAGGTTTAACTTTTTTAGTTCCTCAATATGGTTCATACTCTACCATGGGTTCAAATTTACTCTAGTGGCCTGCTCCTTCAAGCAAGCTCATAAACATAAGACACCGGAAAGGCAAATGTAAATATATAACCAAAGTAAGGCGTAGTACGAGTAATTATGCAATTTAAATTGTGCATATTTAAACCGTATGAAATAAATGTAATCGCAATATACCACATTGTATAACCACAACACTCATGTTGACGCTGAAAATGACATGTGGGATTAAAAAAGTTGTTAGTAACCAGATAGGAGACTTTTCCCCTCTTCCACATACAGGAAAGGAGAGGCAGCCGACGTAGCGAGGGACAGAGAAACAAATGCAACCGGACATGACATACAGCACGCAAGTGCATGCTAGGAGTTGCCTCTCTCGGCCTTGTGGACCTATAAACCTTTCACCACTATCACAGAATACTGCTTAACTCAACTCTTAACAAAGTGCATTGCTTTTCCACAAAGAACGATCGTGGAAACCAAACACCAAATTTCACAGAGAAGAGAGTTGGCATAGTGGACGTCTTGAAATACATATAATAGATAAATTATGGGCCTCGAGTTGTGATTATGCAATCATCCAAGAACGCCACTGTCTGATGTAGGTAAGCCATGGCTGGGTTGCACGATGCATTTTTTTGGAACTCGGCTGATCAAAGAACAAAATGCCATTAGAACTTTTTGTTTGTTATGCTTCTATGAAGCATGTATTAGAAAGAATGTAAAGATTTCCCTTCCATTCTGTATAGTGCATATGTATATATGCATACACGCATATAAATTACTTTCTTTGAAATATCTTAAATAAATGCTACAATTTTAAAAACACAGTAGATCTTCAATAAAAGTTATTTAATTGTGATGTTCTTGAGCTCTGATTTGAGTAACTAGGTCAATAAACCTATGGAATTTCGAATGTAATGCTACCAAGACCACTGAGGTCATCGCGAAATGCCTAATATTATTGTGCTACTCTAATGGTTAACATGCGGTAATTCAAAGCCGAGTGAAGAAAATGGTTTTCAGTCTCTCGAAAAGCAATGTCAGGTTTTTGCACTCCACGCGTGAACATTTACTTCTTGAAAGATGAATGTCACGAGAAATCTAACAGAATGGGAGAGAAAACAGATTGCAGCTCCACGTGGAGTTAACAAGTGTCTGTCATTTGTGACTCCTTTGATTTCATTAGCTGAAGTGTCATACTCATCGGTGCAATTTGAAACATGACTTCCGAGAACAAACAGTACATGCGGTCTGTGTTATTTGAGAGACTTCTGATGATAAAAGGAAAAGCACATGTTAACTATTAGAATAGCAACAACACACACGTCTTATGGAAAACGATTTAGGAAACACTGTCTTGGATGTTGGGAAGAGGAAGTTTAAAGAAGGACAAAGATGGGAGCAAGGCACGTTGTATTACAAGGCATGAGAAGCAATGTCGCCATCTTAACTTATTGGTGCTACCCACCACTAGAACCTTGCAGACCTCCTCGGCAGACCTGAATGCAGCATTGCATGGAGGCTCTGACTGGGATCTCTTGCCAGGATTCCAATCTCTTGAGAAGGTTACCTGTCCCCACGTGGTAGCCAACACTGCAAGAGCTACAAGCAGCCAGCATAAAGTCCTCTCACTGAATCTGAAACACGATACAATTCAAATTATTCATACGTAACACCTAGTAGATTTTAGTATATTTTTTAACATTAATATCTAAAGGTTGGTTCACAACTACCCGATGACGTTAAGCAGAACGGAAACGAGAACGGAAAGCACAACAGCATCCAACCTTTTGGTTCACAACACTTGGCAATGAGAACGGGAACGCATATAATCGATTAGCTTATCGATAGAAAGTGGAGGTGAATGTTACACAATGGGAATCCACTTGTTTCTGACAAATATTTGTCTAGCTTGCGATTAGAGGGAGTTCCAGCGGCTGTTTCATAGAACGGCCGCCTCGAATAATTTCTACAGCGAAAAGTGTAATACGCACAACATGAATCTAACATACCGTGCCCGGTAACGGCCAAGTCTTCGTTCTCGTTCCCTGGGTTCTGAAAAGCTTCTCTTAGGTTGTGAGGACTCCCATTTGAATACATGTATTTCAACTTGCACGTTCTGGTTACCGTTAACGGTGGTTGTGAACCAGCTTTAAGTTAAAGGTACATACTGCAGTCAGGGATCCTACAAATAATTATAATATTAAATGTAAAGAAAAGTTTATTTTATCTTCCAGTCATAATCAATATCCTTATTTATTAATTAGCATCAAAGTTTGCTTCATGTGGAATGCCTTTTTGGCTAGATTTTACTCAAAGGATTTTGGAGATGGTTTCTATAAGAACATTAAATATATATTCTGGTTGTCAGAATGTTATAGTTTGACACTCGAATACTCAAATCAGCTGTGAGGAACACACTTCTATATAAGGTGTGACGTAAGTGCTAGTTGAGCAAAATGCAATCCATTGTTTACATGTTAAAATCAACCAAAGCTTTAGGAGACATTCATAACGAAAATTAATACTTATTAAGTGTGGCTGACGATATACGCAGGCTATGGCGCGCACTAGAATCGGCTAATTCTCCTAGTCCAGTCATGGCCCAAAGAAGTAAAATTACAATCACCTAATACATTCATATTTTAAACAAACAAATAAATTGCTCGTTGAATTCGTACAAAAGATACAATTACGAGTTACGATGGTATACAAATTTAGCCATGTATCAGCCTACCATTACTACATAACTTCGATTCGCGCCGTAGTCTGTCTATCTGATTAGCCACGACATTAAGATAATGACCTAAAACAAGCATATACTTCTCTTTTTCTGGACTCATCGTCTTTTATAGTAAAAAAGAAAGCAAAAGAAAACGTCTTGGTGGATTTTCGGAAATTTTGGTAAATATCCTCTTTTTTATAGGTAGGAATAAAATTTAAAGTTAAATCACACAATCTCCCTTTCTAGCTATTGAGACATCGAATATCGAAAAAAACGTACAAGTCAAAGCAATGACTGCATACTTCGAGTATTTTTCGCTATGTTCTTTGGTCATAGCGCACTCCTTGACTATGGTTGACAAAATTTAATGGCGGGTGGCAGGAGGAGCTGGTCAAAATCCAATCCCTTCCCCTGACTGAAGGAGTGGCGTGGAATATAGCCGTTCATTACTAAGGTTCTCTAAAGAGACAAGGTTGGACATCCCCGTTATATAATCTTGTACAACTGATAAACATTAAGCGAAAGACAAATGCTGGATATGTTACATTTACATAAATTAGATAGGTATATAGGAAATTATATATATATATATATATATATATATATATATATATATATATATATATATATATATATAATGACATAATATAGCGCAACAGCCCTAGGCCGTGGGTTACCGCCCGACCGCTGTGTTCCCCACCTCTTCCCACTACAGTGTGGTGAGTGGGATGCAATACTGGAGGCTGGGACGTGGTCGGCCCCCCTAGCCCTCCCGGTCGGTTATACGGCCTTCGCAACCTGGGGTCCCTACTTCTTTATCAACTAGCTCCTCAATTGGCTCCTCCTCCGAGGGACCTAACGAGGCTGAGTGCACCCCGTGCCAGACCTCTCAGCGTGGATCGAACCTGGGCCCTCCGCGTAAGAGGCAGGCGTGCTACCACTGCGATACGGAGGTGGCCAAATTAGATATATAGGAACATAAAAATAAGTTATTATTATAATTATGTTGGGCATATATATGACACAATTCAACTAAATTTGTTGAAATTTGTACAAATTAGTGACTTCAGTGCCACATGTTTGAGAAGCTGAGAAGAAAAACTGTAGAAATGAATAGCTTGCTAAGTTCTCTTCGTTCTTACTGAAAGTCATATGACTCGAAAACCATTATATACAGACAAAAACATACTAAAGAAAACACGAAACTTTTTGAAGCGTTTACCATTTAATTGCTTTTTGTTTTATTTCACATCGTTCATGATAAACAAAGCTAGATCCTTTAAAATGTTCACCAAAGAAAAGTACATATGAATTTTCAATTTTGGGTTATGCTTTCGACAAATAGACAAGAATATTTTCCCAAAATGTTTCCTCTTCTTCTTCTGTTTCTTCTTCTACTTTACATTATTATTATTATTATTATTATTATTATTATTATTATTATTATTATTATTATTATTATTATTATTATTATTATTATTATTATTATTATTATTATTATTATTATTATTATTATTATTATTATTATTATTATTATTATTATTATTATTATTATTATTATTATTATTATTATTATTATTATTATTATTCAGGAAATTCCAAAGCACATGGTAAAAATCTCGATATCGAATTTTTCTGTGAAATTTAATAACTGAACCAGGTAACTCCACGGTAGCGTGTGAGGCTCGCATTCTGGAGGTCCGCGGTTCAGATCCGCCAAGACTGCAGATTTTTCCAGGTTTTCCCCAGTCCTCATAACTCACAAATACCGAGGAGATACCCTAAATTTAGGCTTGGAACGTTTACTTCCCGAACTTTCTTTCCCAAATAGCATTTGATTGCATTTATCATTAGTGTCCACCACCTGTGGTGCCATATATAATAAGAATGGGCATTAAAAAGTATTTAAAAGAGATTAAGTCTGGAAGAGAAGTTACAATGAGTATGATATAATTAACATGAACTTACCGTCTTGCCATGTCCTCTCTGAAGCTTTACAACTGCCCTGACACCTTTCTTCTTTAAGGGCTGCAAAACTCTGAAATGTTAGCACCTTGGACCTGAAGTTTTATAGGGGTAGCAGCTCCCTGCGCAACCCACCTAACGCCCCCGCTACCTTACCTTTGGATAAAAAATATATTCCAGTCCACTCCGTGTATCTATATCCTTTGCCTCTCCTGCCCCAGGGGTGTTTGAGAACGTCTGAGGGTGAAAAACTAACTACAGCCCACATCCACTAGACCAACAGCAGATATCCTAATATTGTATGTGTTATGAAAACTGATTCGCAAAGTTTCAATCGAAAGTACAGGCTTACATCACAGTTCAGTACATAGTGGCCAGAATTAGCAGAGTTAGGTTATTCTTTTTATTTACTCTACCACGTAAATGGTATCAAAAATTCGATAGCGACGTCTCATTGGAAATGCATGTTTTGAGTTCCACTGACTAAAATATTTTTAAGTGTGTGTATGTGTGTGTGTGTGTGTGTGTGTGTGTGTGTGTGTGTGTGTGTGTGTGTGTGTGTGTGTGTGGGCGCGCGTATGTGCATGAATAGCACAACCAAAACGAAAACTCAGATGAATATCAATTGTCAAACTTGATATTTAAGTGACAAGCAATTCTGAACAGTACCTTAGGCAATAATACCTTAGTGAACTTAATTTATTACTGCTCTTTGAGTCCTGAATGAATTAACTTTAAAATTGTATGAATATTTTTATCACAAAACTTATCTTTCTAACTTATATACTCTATTTTATAAAAATTATTTAATCCAAAAGAAAAACTAAAATACTTTTAGAACCTTATTTAGTTATGTGCATCAGTTCACCGGAAATAAAACAGATGTCTGCAGGTTAAAAAAGTAATAACGTAGAAAATGTGCTCCGTTAATTTTCTCCCAATGTATTATAAACATAGTATTGCAATTCAGTAAGTTTATCTAGGTGTTACACATAGTGCTGAAAATATCAGCTCTCTAGCAACAATACTTTCTAAGAAAACAGAACTTAAATATCCTAAATGTTGTTTAGGGAAAACTTAATTTAAAAGTTGGCTCTGCAGCTTTAAAGGAAGGCAGAGTATCAATTACTGCAGACACAAAATTTAATGGCGGTTGATACTTGACCACTATTACTTGGCAAAGCGACGAGGCGTATTGACCTTGGCTGTCGAGCGCTCCGATCGCTTCTTATCTTGTTTATTGGAACAGCGAAATAATAGTAACTTTGCGTAGTCAGTGATAAAACAAATAGATGATCTCTAGTGCCTGCCGATATGAGACGTTGCTGTTCTGAAGATATGATTGCATCTGAACAGAGTGTACATACCCATATCGCCGTGTTTGTACGATAAGCTCGTGTAAACAACTCGGCAGTTTCACATTCTTTCCGATACGCCTCATGGCTTTCCCAAGTAGTACTATTCGCTTTCCTGTTGTTGAAATAAATTTTGTAGGCACAAATTATGTTTATGTTTATATCTCTCATTCTCGACCTGATAAGTATCATTTACAGTTCTTAGTACGCAATTCACTATTGTGGCCACAGATGACAATTTATATCACCGGCTTTACAGCGCGATTTCACAGCGTGTTTAACCATACAAGGCGTCTCTGACTGGATGCTGTGTCGACCAAGTCCTCATGCTACCCGCCATTAAATTTTGTGTCAACCATAAATGACAGTTAAAAGCTTCAAAAATCTCTCAAACCTTTAAAAGTGTACACTTTCTAAAACTAGTAATGAAATACATTTTGTTAGTTTTGTTAGATTTTTGACGGTTTCTGACTTCCTTGTCCCCTTAAATACAGTATCTTCCAAAGATGTGACACGAACATTGTCAAGATAATACTCCACCCCCAACTTACCCTTTATACGGAAGATCTCTCCAAATTTTCGTTTTTATCTAAAATTGTGCTAACGGTTTTGATTAAAATATCACATGTTTAACGTACTTAAATGACAAATAAAATAAATATATTATGGATGACATAAACTTTAATGGCGAATGCCTCAACAAAACTGCCAAACAGAGGCTGTGTTTTGACGAGATCTACATTTTTTGTGCAGTAAGAGTTTGCATATCTCTTACCATTTAGCAGTTTTAGAAAAATAATCCAGAATGAAAAGGACTTCTGGGGACATTTCCAGAAAATTCAAGATGTACATTTCATTTGGCATAAAAATACCTTAAACATGTGGTGCTTTAATCAAAATCGTTAGAGCCATTTTTGAGAAAATAAAAGCTTTCTAACAACGTACCATTTAAGGGGTGATCTGGGATGGCGGGATTTTCTTGAAAATCTTCGTGTCGCATCCTTGGAAGATGCTGAACTAAAATACCAAGTTTGGTATTTCGGTAACTTTTAGCTTTTGAGTTATGCTCTTACCAGGGGCGCGCGCGCGCCTAAATTTTTCTAAAAATGTCTCTTTTTTAATTCAGAGAGTCTCAAAACATGTATCTCCAGTGAAATACTGATATCGGATTTTTAAGTGGTATACAATATTTCCCCATACTTATTTTACGTTATAGAGAAAGGAACAAGCAGAAGAACCGGATGTCAAATAGTAGTTATTTGGTTTCGGATGTGGTAAATACCAGTTTTTAATGGTCTATAGAATTACTTCTAAAAATGTGATGCGCTGCAATCGTTGATCTCTAGGTCGAGAACCACGCACCACAATAAAGCATTTTGTCTGAAGGATCAGGAAATGTTTAACAAACAAATGAAAAGTCCAAAAAATACCAAATTTCACTTTTGGTCAGGCACAGTTGAAGGATATGGCCCAAATAAATCTAGGAAGGAAACATTCCAGGCCTAAGTTTAGGGTGCTTCCCTGTCACTTGCTAATTATGAAGACTGTGGAAATCCTGCCAAACAGAAAAGGAGTCATGTATGAGCTTACTTTGTGTCATATAATTTGTAAGTGTGCCCTATTTGGCAAACTATCGTAATATGTGCCAGCACACCGATTATTCTACATGTGTCCTCCCCATCCTGTTGCACTCACGAAGACTTGAACTTGCGAATTTGGCTTTGGTTGAATGTCCAGTCCTTAGGGGATCGCTCCATTGAAGGCTTTGCAGAGCGCGCTGAAGCAAAACCCTAGAAATCTTATATATTTAAACGAGCAATTCTTGTATATAAATATATTCCGCGTAACTTGGAAACGGCTCTAACGATTTTCATCAAATTTTGTATTCAGATAGGGTTTTGCTTTTTAAGTTCATCTATATAGGTGTAATTCCCGAAAAAACGCGATTTTACATAAAAAATAACATTTTTATTCCCGCTTCTACACTGCAATTCTTGTATATATATATATATATATATATATATATATATATATATATATATATATATATATATATATTCCAGTATTTCAGAAACGGCTCTAAAGATTTGGTTAAATTTTTGTATACATGCATATTATATTCACAGTGTTTTCTATACTCAGTTTCAGGTAACACATTCACATCTCTTTCTCTACACACTCTTCTATAAACAATTTTTCATAAAAAACGTGATTTCACACACACACACACACACACACACACACACACACACACGCACACACACACACACACACACACACACACAAAATTGTCCCCAGTTTTAACATAAGTCATACCATGTTCTGGATGTCTGAAATAGAAATGCTATTACATTCACACTGTTTTCTCCTCGCACTTTTAGGCAACACATTCACACCTCTTTCTCTACGCACTCTTCTACAAATAAGTCATATAATTTTCTGTATGTTTGAAATAGATATGCTGCATATTAGATTCAGAGTGGTTTCTCTACTTAAGTGCTTTTAGGTAACACATTCACATCTCTTTCTCTACTCACTCTCCTATAAACAGTTTTCCATAAAAACATGATTTTACAACAAAAATCATTTTTACCCCACTTTTAAAATAAGTCATACCATGTTCTGTATGTTTGAAATAGAAATGCTATTACATTCACACTGCTTTCTCCTCTCACTTTAAGGTAATACATTCACATCTCTTTCTCTACTCATTCTTCTACAAAGAAGTCATACAATCTTCCGTATGTCTGAAATAGAAATGCTACATATTATATTCATATGGTTTTCTTTACTCACTTTTAGGTAACACATTCACATCTCTTTCTACTCACTCTTCTACAAATAACTCATACAATTTTGTGTATGTTTGAAATACAAATGCTGCAAATTACACTCACAGTGTTTTCTCTACACACTTTTAGATAACACATTCACAGCTCTTTCTCTTCTCACTCTTCTAGAGACGAAAAACGCCGAGCGAAGCTCGGTCGCCCAGGTACTATGTATGAAAGAGTGCATTTCGTTATTCCAGCAAACATGAGTATAAAAGCCCCGCGTGTGCGCGATGTGCAGTTGTGCTCAATATGTTTATACTCTTTGGTAACTTCTTTCCTTCATTTTAACCTTGTGGCCGTTGTGACCGAACATCAAGGACGGCAAGAAGTTAACCAGGATATTGGTATGTAAAAATCCTGTATGCGATAGTCCCCAAAAAGCCAATCCGACTGTCGAAAGAAATAATAGGAAATTGGTTATTCAAATTATTCAATCCAACATCCGCGTAACAACCAAGGCAAACCGCGAAAAAGCCTTCAGTCTACTTGGTTGGCAAGGGATTTGAACCCGGGATCTCCCAGATGCGAGTCGCACATGTGTCACGTATGCTTATTTTTTAACAGTTTAACATATACCAGGTGGAAGGGAACTTATTACATTCCTTCTAATATGTGCTTCATATAAACATTATAAACAAAAAAGTCTAATGGTATTTTGTTCTTTGATCAGCCGATTTCGAAAAAAAATGAATGGCTTTTGTTCCAAATTGGATGCGTAATTCTACAAGAATGTACGAAGGTAGTAGTTTGTTACTTGTAAGATGCGTAGAGTAACTTATTTCTGGCATAGCTTAGGTAGAAATTATGAGACATCACACAGGGTTTCGAAATAATTAATCACTTAAAAGAATTGCGTTGAGATTGGTCAGGGAATTAAACCGGTTTCTGGATGTAAACAGGTCGGTCGTTTGCAGGGAGATGTAACGTTTTGGGAGCTAGCGATTCTGATTGGCCTACACTCGCACAGTAAACATGGAAGAAGATGTAATGTTGTTGGTGTGTTTTTTTTTTTTTTTTTTTTTTTTTTTAACGTTCACGAGACATCACGCTGCGGTGGTTGTTTATATACTGACCTAATGAAAGTGACGTACGCAATCTGCAGTGTTGCCAGCTTGTTTTCGACAAAACTAAAATATATCCGTAGGAAATGGTCAGAGACAAAAACGTAAGATACAAAATGTGTTCCAAATAACGAGATCTACCACTGGTTTAAATTAATGTAATGACTTCCCTTCCATCCTGTATATTCATTCTAACAGACTATGAATATATTTTATTACAAAACCGTCAGTAACTGGGATCAAAGAGATTAAATGTAGAGTATGATATTTTTCAAGATAGCTGTACTCGTTGCTTTCAAAGACCATCTAAGGTAAATATAAGATTCACTGAAAAGTTTACTTCATATGTGAAAAAAAAAGTTGTTTAAACTTTTGGCAGCAGTTTCATCAAAGGTTGAACTCACCCTCTGTTTTTCTTTCTTTTTTAATACTAATCATACTTTATCTGTTCCAACCTGCTCGAACTGATGTTCTGATTTTGCAAAAGGCTTCACACAGGAAGAGTTTGTTTAATGGATTCTGATCTGAGGGAAAAATTTCCAGCGCTGAACACAGACTGGGCCAAAAATGTGACCTGCGTAAATATGATTTCAATTCGATATCACTATGGTAGTACAAATGTGGTTATAACATAGGAACATCATGCTAGGATGCTGAAATGAAGTAAACAGATATTTCTTGAGCTTTAAGTTTTTCAGTTATAATAAAATTCGAATCACATTTAGAACACATATCTTAATCGTGATATATATCGCTGAAAACATTAAATAATATGTTTTCTGATTTGAGAGCTAATTTGGTGGCCATCTTTAAACATTCGAAAATGAATAATTAACGATATATTTCCTCAGGAAATCACAACAAACAAAAGTCAACTTGTGGTTCGATTTTCGAACAATTGAATTTTGTTTCCTCGTCTTGTTTGCAACCAAGGCTAAAATGTCTAATTGAAATGCTTTAGTGTTTAACGCAAAACGTTGAGCAGAATTGTTTTTACAGAGATATAAATTAAACGTATGAAATGATAGAGACCAGAGATGATTGTATGAGTGTATTGCAACATATTTTTTAAAGAAGCACAAAGTAAGCTTTATATGTTAATAGTATGGATGACTTGTATTAGGGGCCCCCACAACCTGATCAGAGCACCGTACGTAGGCCACCGGCCCATTGTGCCTCTAGCGTGACCCTTGGGAGGGAGGGATGAGTGGAGAGACCCGAAGATCGACAGATCCGGATAACGGCGTGTGCAAACCTCTGGGGATCCCCCGGCACCGTCGCTGATAATATAGCTCTGAAATAGGTGACTATTAAGGAAGTGATGAGTATAGCAAATGAGAGGCAGCAAAGTCGTGATAGAAGAGGAACCACTCCAGCATCCACCTATCGACCCGAGAAAATCATGAAAAACACATGGGTCAGACTGGACTGTTGCCGAAAATCGATCCCGAGACCTCCCGAATGCGAACCTCACACATTAACCATCTCACTCGGTATTGACTTGTATTACGAGTAGTAGAAATGTATGATACTAAAAAATTTTATGTGTGTACTCACATGACTTCCTACTCACTCTTATACAAAATATTCTTAAAAACGCCAATTCCGTTATCTACTTCATGCTAATCATGTAAACTTTTGTAACAATGGTCTTATTCCATAATTTGATATATATACAATGGGAATAGGGTAGTACAGTAGGCTTAAGCGATAGTCAAACGTTTTAAGAGCTGGTCACTCTGTGATGGCGTTGACATTTCATTCTATGTGTACGTCCAGGATATAAAAAAGCGAATAACAACTTGCCATTTGAGAAAATTAGGTATAGGTTCGAACAAAGTTCTAGAAATTTCAAAAAACTAAGAAGAAATATCTTGGAAAGAGTTCACTACATAGAAAAATATATCTGACAAATTGTGCGTTTTAATAAGACCTACCTTTTTGTGTAGTAAGTTGTCTATGTATATCTTATCCTACTCAAAACTCATCCAAAATGACGAGGAACTATGAGAACATTCCCAGAAATTTCAAGATATAAATTTCATTTGTCATGAAAATAGCTTAAACACATGCAGGTATTTCAATCAAAATTGCTAGAGCCATTTTTAAGAAAATCGACATTTTTGAAAAATGTTTGGGGCTGTGGGGATTTAGTTAAAGATTTTCTGTCGCACCACCAAGTTCGGTATAGAAGTTTCAAAACATGGATACCAGGTGATCGTTCTAATTTGCATTATGTCCTTCAATAATACCAATGTCAAAAAAAAGAGAGAGAAAAAAAAAAAAAGAAACTCCAGGATCTGTAGCTGGTGCGTTAGTTCTAAGTTTGATATTTGCATCTGGGTTGCTCCACAAAACACGCTTGGTTTGGTATAATCTCTGCCTGATTGGCTTCTAGTGAACACTCTGAAGCCCTCGACATACTTTTAGCAATTTATTTGCAATTATATCTTTTAAATAGTCTCACACGAGTGCTTTAGAGCAGAGTTTGCCAAACTACGGCTCGGGTGTCGAACCCGGCCCGCCAGCTTCTTTTGTTTGGACCCCTATTTCCAAATATTATAACAATTTTGTACGTTATTGCCTTTGCCAAATATCCTTACACTATACATTTTTACTTTCTCTACTACGTATAGTAAAGTAGAGAAAGCATTGTATTCCACCCAAATATTCGATGTCGAGATTTTACCAAAAATATGTGTTTTGACGGCCCCTGAATAAAAAAAAAAATCATTTTTAGAAAAAGGTCCGCGCGCGCGTGTCTTTGTGTGTTTGTGTGTCTGTCATTCGGTGGACTGCATAACTCAAAAAAAGTCGGTTAAAAACCAAAGTTGGTATTTAAGTCTAACGTCTTTCAAGGATGCAACACGAAGATTTTGAAGAAAACTCCTCCACCCTACACTACCCTTTACATGGAAAGTTTTTCAAAAATTTTGATTTTCTTGAAAATGGCTCTAACGATTTTGATTAAAATGCCATGTTTGAGATATTTTTATGACAAATGAAATGTATATCTTAAATTTTCTGGCTATAGCCCAAAAAGTCCTATTTACTATGGAGGACTTTTGCATAACTGGTAAACCATAAGAGCTAGACCGAATTTTACTATACAAAAAATGTAGATCTTGCTAAATCACACAATTTATGTCTGAATAAACTTTTTGGAGAGTGAACCATTTCGGAGACTCCTCCACCCTAAACTACCCTTTACATGGAAAGCTTTTCAAAAATTTTGATTTTCTTGAAAATGGCTCTAACGATTTTGATTAAAATGCCATGTTTGAGATATTTTTATGACAAATGAAATGTATATCTTGAATTTTCTGGCTATAGCCCATGAAGTCCTATTTACTTTGGATGACTTTTGCATAACTGGCAAACCGTAAGAGCTAGACCAAATCTTAGTATACAAAAATGTAGATCTTGCTAAATCACACAATTTATGTCTGAATAAAATTTTTTGTAGAGTGAACCATTTCGGAGATATTGCTTGTTATTTGTGAGAGTTTTGGAGAACATACTTCTGTCGAATGGAACATCGTTATTCATTTTTATATGTTAACCGTACAAAGAGAACGCAATTTGAAGGCTTTAAAAGATTTGACTATCGCTCAAAGCCTACTGTATTCCCGTATTCCCGTTGCACGTGCAAGTAAATAAGCGGTAAGATAATTTCTGCAAATGTTTATTTCAACTAACAGGAAGAAGATAGAGGAATAAGAGATTGTAAGAATGGTTAGTATAAGAGTAGAGAAAGTCATGTGAATGCAGCACATCAGGTTTTTAACCTTTCTTATCCCTGTTTAAAATTGTCATTTTCTATATACTTATTAGAAGGTAATTCATGACAATTTATACAATAGGATAGCTTTAATTGAAGACTGGTATGAATGGTTGGATAAGGTAAATTCTGTCTTATGTTAATTTATATTGAATTTAGATTTTAAGTAAAAATACTTAAATTTTATTAAGGGACGACACACAAACAAAAACCAAACACCTATTTGATAATAAAAAAATGAAGTAATGAATATCTTCTAATTAAAAAATAGCTATCCGACTAGTGGCTTAATTATCTTCGAAATGGTCGGATGGGAGGTAGCTTGTTGTAAATAAGAGTTGGGTATAATTAAGCATGGTGACCTTAGTGAAAAACGATCATTAGGCTAATTACAGTTAACTTGAGTCTAAATTAGAGTAGATTACATTGATGAACATGCAAGATAGTAAAAATGCATCTCCCAAATGAAATGGGAACAAATGATGATCATATATCAATAAAAAGGTGAAATGAAAGTTAAGCGAGTTGTGTTATGTGAGTTATGTGGAGTTATGTCGATAAAGTTAATGAAGAACCGAAGTAACCAAGTGAAGTGCCTATAAGAATAAAAAACAGTACGTTGTTTAGTTTAAGTCTGGAATGTAAGTTGTTTTAGCATCATCTATGTTCAATTGAGAAGTGTTTAAGTGCATAGAGACGAAGTTTACTAACTTCAGTAATATTAAATAGGGTAACATTCTTTTCAGATGCAATATTAACTTCATACAAGGCTGGCAATAAAAATACATTTTTGTTGACTTTACACGTTATAAAAATTATGAAAAGATCTTCCAAATCCAAATGCAGCTATTATGAATTAGATTATTCATTTAACAAGTGCATTTATAATGTATGCATATTATAACATACTGTTTCGGCCATTGTTAACCAGGAATTCTACATATGAGTGCAATAAATCTTCAATACAATTATTGTCAATGAAAAACCATTTCGCTGAAAAAATAATTTGTGTCAAATATTTGGAGCCATCTATCTTCTTTATTGTTTCATTAACTGTCACGCAAATATTGTGTGAACAATACTGTTATGCATTTGTACCTTAATTTTAATGAATTTAGTCACAATCTAATGTTAAAATGTCGTGCAAAGATTACTTACTAAGAGAGATTTGACAACGTCACGGTAATATTAAATTGTGACTAAGTTCATTCGAATTGAAATAAAAGGACATAGTAACATTGTTCACACAATATTTGTGCGACAGTTAATGAAATAATAACCATTCTCAAGAAGCTAAATGGCTGCAAATATTCCAAAATTTTACACGAATTACTTTTTTCTGCGAAACGGTTCTTTATTGTATTGGATATATTTGTTACATTCATCATGTAGACTCCCTGGTAAATGTATGGCCGAAGTAGTACCTTCCACCCTGTATATATTGCATTCCACCTAAATTTTGATACCTACCGAGATCTCACTAGAAATACCCATTTTAAGTCCCCCTAAAAGCAAATAGAATACGTGTTCGTGAACAGCATAACTCAAAACGAAAAGTCGGTTAAATACCACTTAGTATGCAAGATGATCATCTTCCAAGGTTGTGATACGAATTTCAATAAAATTCCCCAAACCACCCATTTGTCGGAAGATTTCATTTTCTCTAAAAGGATAAATGTATTTTTGTGATAAATTAAATGCTTATTTTGAATTTTCTGGGAATAGCCTCTGATGTGATATTCATTTGAATGACCTTTGCATGACCGGTATTTGTAAGAAATAGACAAAATCTCACTACACAAAGAAATGTAGAACTCATTACAGCACACGCTAAAATTTAAGTCAAATCATTTTTATGGACATAACCATTTTCAAGGAATTCCTTGGAATTAGTTTCAATTTTAAAATACTTATACTTTTCTCAATATGAAGTCATTCAAAGTTTTATTTTCTCTACCTACAGTACATAGAGGAAGTAATTTTACTCCAAAATTCATAACGAGATTTCACCTGAAATACATTTTTTGAGGCTATTCGAATTAAAAAAGAAGCACTTTTAGAAACAGAGCTGTGTGTGTAAAGCGCGTAGATGTCTGTCTGTCTATCTGCCTGTTTGTCTGTGAATAGCATAAAAAACAATAAATTGGTTAAATACCAAACATCAACATCTTTCCAAGGATGCAATACAAGATTTTCAAGAAAATCCCCTACCCCAAAGTACCCTTTGCAGGGAAAATATTCAGAATTTGTGATTTTTTTTTTAAAAAAAATGGCTCTTGTGAATGGAACATCAGACTTTTTCCCAGGAATGATTTTAAATTAAGCATGAAGAGCTTAGGTGACACTTTGGAAATGTCTGAACTTGCGACATGGAATATCCTGAAAACGGCCAACAGCACATAAACATATTTTGTAGATATTTTGATGAGCATTACATTTTTCATTTGGTAGGTTGCCTTTGTACTAAGTTCCAAATTACACAAAATTAGGTAAAATTCAATATATGAAAGGTACTTAACAGGCTTCACAGAAAATTCAAAATATACATTTCGCTAGCCATGCAAATATATTAAACTAATGATGTTTTAGGCGTAATAACAGAACATTTTCCATGTAAAAAGGTAGTTTGGTAAGGGAGATTTTCATGTCTCGTCTTTGGAAGATTAAACCCAATACTAAACTTCATATTTATCGCATTTTTCGTTTTTTTGGTTTTGTTCACAGACACACAAACATACACTCGCACCGACCCAGACATACTTGTTTCGGGTTCAGCGGACCTCAAATTCTGAGTTTCCGGTGAAATATTGGTGTCGATTTTTTTAATGAAATACCTCTTTTACCTATCATAAGTAGGTACACATATTGTAGACAAACTAAAAAGTGTTCTTTACAAAGTGTGTATAGCAACGTTTGTTGTATGAAACAATTGAGAGCATACACAATAATAAAATCTTTGAGGTGGTATACAATAAATTTAGGCTGTTATTTAAAAATAACTTCAATTATGTCACAATTTGTACAAAAACATATTAAGAATGTTTTGTTTCTGTGAAAATGTGTATTATAAAATATACGCTCGTCCGAGCTTTTTTTGAAAAACATTTCCATTCCATTATGCGGGACTTTTGAAACGCTCTGTATAAGTGTCACATCGCTCTACCATTAACAGCTCTATACAGCTCTATAGATGTACTATACTGTAAATAAAAACAAGCATTCCACGTTTAATCGATATATTAACAGAAGTTTAATCGTTTTTGTACACAGGATACCAATGCAACTGTTTGTTGGTCTGGTGCTAGGGGTCCTTCTCAAGCTGGCCCGAAGTACTGACCCAGAAGTCCTTGCACTCATTGGCGACATATTGGAGCATCGAGCAAAGATACTTCCAACAGGATTGGTTACAGCTCTTATATGTCGCAATGGAATGGGTTTTCCAGGTACGATTTTTAAGTCAGAAACAATGGTGATTTAAGCAATTTACATGACTTTCTCCATCCTGATAATGTTGCCCTGCGCCACATTTTGACTCTGACTCCAATCTCGGTCTTCGAAGAATCTGCTGCCAGCTGCTCCAGTAATGAACTAAACATAATTTTCTCAGGGTATGTGTGGGTGGGTGTGAGGATAAACAGCACCAGTTAAGTTGACTGATAAGTGTAATGGAGTTATTAATATCTATTTGAAGCGGGTTGCCAACTGTTTGAGTATGCTGAATCTTAGAACGAGAAACTAACTGTTGAAGTATCAAATCTTCTAACTTCTGACGTATCAATAATTTACGTTTAAAATAACTATTTCAGTAATAATAATGAGAAGATAAATTGCCTACGTCATTGCAATGCAAATCGGAAGGTTCCTTGGCGACAACGGTTAAATCTGTGCGCGGTCTTTAGGCGCTATGGACGACGACAATCGATCGCAATAAACGCTTCTGTAACACTGTAAAATACGAGGAAAGAGTGTGACTTTTACAAATAATATTCTTTTATTAACTTAACTCCCGCAACCTTCCTATTTACAATATATTGCTAACTTAAGTTGCTAATTTGTCTCTGAAATACAATTTTCCGCCCGGTGAGCTTGCCAAATTGTCAGAATTTCATTCCTATTCTTATTTTAAGAACTTTTGTCTACGTCGTTAGCAACATAAGTGTAAGTTATGTCCATAACTGATTACAGAGGAATATGAGAGAGAGAAAAAAAAGCGATCAGGAAAAGAAACGGTCAAAAGGAATGTTACGAAACAAGTGGTCAGAGAATTGCTTGGTACCTGAGTATGACTGGTTTGGTTTTAAGGAATCCTAGAATGTGAAAAAGCCGACCAGGTATCGTACCGTGCACGTGTGTGACATCACATTTTACTGCTTTGATCGTAAATTGTTTCTGTTTCGCTGAAAGTGTTAAGCAGTTATTATGAAAGTGATTACTACTGATAAGGAAAAGCCATGTGCGCTTCACAAGGCTAACTATGCCGGATGTACAGAGAAACATCAGCGGTGTTATAAAATGGACCTGAGTGAAGGAAAGACTCAATAAAAAATTAACAAGATGAACAATATTTTAAGAGTATTAGAGCCTCAGTGTGGAGCACCGATGAAGTCTACTTAGGGGTGAGAAAGGGCACTTATCAGGCGAAGATGAGAGTTCGGGAACAGAGATCTTGAACAATAGTATAAACATTATTAAGTGGTTTTAAAATAGACCAAATTTATCTGTAATAAATAATTTTGCCAGTACAAAGCTTGGGAAAATGTGAAGGGTTTAGTCGAGGCACTTATCAAAAATATTACACTTAAGCTCAAGACTGTGTTTCAGTGCCTATTACTTATAATTACTAACGTAACAGCAGCAAGCCTAAAGTAAATAAGACTGACTGCTTATTATATATACTGGAATTTCTAAGCCCTCACATTCCTCTTCGGGTCCCTGCTCAAGCATGTTGACCGCTTTTATCAAAGACCGCATTTTTCACCGGCCGCTTTTTTCGCGCCACCTTACAGAACATAGAGCTAAGGGTTTCTTGCTAAATGAGTTCACTAGAACTCTAATTGTCTTAGGTACTTGTCTTACCCTGGGACTAAAAAATTACCAGAAAATTACCAAGCTGACGATTTTTAGGTTTATACTTATAAATGTTTTCCAAACCTTCAGTCATTGGCTGGCAGTGAAAAATTTTAATTCATCCATTTTAAAGGTCTAGCAAAGGCTTTTCTGCTTAAATTTTCGGCAACACTTCAACAAAATATGGGCCAAAAAGCACTTAAAAACAACCAAATTCAGCTGAAAGGGGTGATTAAGCGTTGAATCTGAGAAGAGACATTGCTATACAAACGAGGAAAGGTGTGCCATGTTGTTTTAGACCAAGCAGGTAATTTGATTCATGAGCATGATGCATGTGTGTAGAAAGTTTGATTTTTCTCGACTTTACATTTTTTAATACACCATCTACTCCATGCGCATTAAATTTTGTGCTATGCTACTAGAATTTTTCCAATATGTGTCCCATTCAGTTTCAGTCTTTGGTTTTAAAATCTGAAAAATTGTTTAGATTTAAAAAAAAATGAAATACACAAGAAAAATTTTTAAAAAATATTTTCAATGTCCATGAAGGCAAAGAAAGTAATTACTTTTAAAGTAATTATTTGTTTTTCTTCCTGACAGAGATTGATTGTGTTTGTTGGGTGGTTAGAGTTTATAGAATAATAAAACTTGTGATTTTTGTTTAGTTTTAATACTCATGGAGTACTTTGAATATTAAGGTATTCTCGCATTGTGAATAAAATTAATAATTAATTGCCTCAAAACTATGAAACGATTGTGCTGGAACTTTGTGAGATAGTTTATAACACAAACACTCTTAAGTGTGCAAAGTATTGATTTCACACATATAAAAAATATACAAAATTCAGTCACAGAATCCCTTAACACGGAAACTACCTGATGATCCCTTTTTCTGATAACAAACTACAGTCTGTGCAAAGATTTTAACACACGGCATTTATTTATTGCAATCATTTATATGCCTCCCTATCTTTGCTATATCAAATTATTAACCTTGCCCATCAATAATTCCAAAACCACTCACTCAATAGTTTTATAAACTATTCTTACAAAAGCTTATTCTTCTGTTTCATGTAATTTGCAATAAACATTAGCAGCAATACATTTCATTTTAGATACAAGAGAAATGCGCTAGGCTTAAGCGTTAGTCAAACCTTTTAAAACTGAGTCCCTCTAAAATTACGTTCCCTTTGCATAATTAAAAGAAGAACAAGATGAATAGCGGCTTAGCATGCCGGGTAATTTTAAGCTTTATGGACCCCAGGCTCAGTTGAGCATCATTTCACAAGTAGGAAGTTAAAAAACAAATTTGGTTCTCCCAGAACTACTAATATCACACAAATAAAATTTAATTTTTAATTGCTTCCCAGGGGGAAATTATAAGTGTCTCAAAGTGTAGTTTTATATGGATAGCACTGTGTAAAACAGTCATAGTTACGCAGAATTAATGTAGTTATTTACCTATTTGGTGAACTATATGAACACTCTGATTCACTGGCACAACTTATCAATTTATATTACACACTTAAATTACCAAAAACTCCACGTCACCTAAGATGTGTACATGTTTTACGCTGCTAAAAACCTCGTTTTTCAGTTCCTTCCAAACATTATAATATTTTACAAATGCAAGACTTTTAATTTTAAACTAACACATTATGCAACTAAATACTAACATTTTTAAAGGCACAGGGGGGTTGTCTTTTTTCTTATTTAATGCATGGTGTTGCAGTTTCATACGACTGTTATATATAACTACAAAAACATAAACAACAAAATTAAAGAATTACCATTTTGCCGAGAGAAAAAAAAAAAAAAACTAGTTTGTTTAGTGCCAAGGTTTTCAAATCAAAGTCATAGAATTTATTTATTTTAAACACTTGATCATTTTTAAGAACTGCACAAGCTTTATAAATACAAATCAGAATGCAGAACTAATAACCTCAATAGGTAATATAAAGTATGAAACTAAAATATGACACTGTTTTTAAAAATATGTGGAGAAAATAAAGGATTATCAACAAAGTACTCCGCACCGTGCCTTAGAGGTCTGCACGCTCTCGGGCCGGGCCGGGTTGGGGTCCAATTTTAAAAATCTCTGTCGGGCTTGACCGGACCCGAGCTTGAAAATTAAGAGATGCAAAATAATTTCATATATATATATACTTTTTTTTTTGTGCTCACCGATGCCGAAATTATCTACATTACCTTACATACGTCAATCTATCATAATTTTTGTTTCGTGGAACTTATAACGATGTATGTACTCGTGGCAGCCAGTGCTACCACTGGAATTCCCGTCTCTAGGGGAATTTTGGTTACATGGGAGCTGCGGAGCAACTTCTCGATAACCCTGTATTCGTAAATTTCTAACTGTAAAAACTGCAAGATCCTTTATGCTACAAAACATATTTTTCCTTGATTTTTTTCCTTAGCAAACTTGTTTAGAACGTCTGCAAAGTTAGTTGGTGATATTGTCTATTTTCCATCCTAATTGTGCGACATGTATTTTTGAAAATGAAATCGTTACGAACGTCGAAAAACTTATTTTTATCCATTATTATTTATTTATGGCAACAAACTTAATGCTGGTATTTTTAAACACGCAAGCCGTGTGTGGGCAATGTTTAAGGGAGAATGGGAGTGACATTTTGGTCAAAATTGTCAAAAAGTCGAAAATTGTTTTTTTACCTTAAAATGTTCCTGGAACACCTGTGCATTTGGATCAACTAACATTTTTCATATCGCCCACTCGATGTGGTCATTACGGCCCTTTCAAATAGCGCTCTTCCCATAACGTACACAGTATGTTCCTATATAAAAGCCTGTTTTTCTCAAAATTACATTTCTGCATATTCCAAAAGAAGGTCGCGCCTGAGTTTGCTTCAAATTCAATGAAAATTTCCAAAAGTATTCACAAATAGCAGCTAAACAAAACTATGATTCAATATTGATGTTATCATTAATATGAATTCCAAAAAAAAATAAAAAAAAATCAATTTTTAAGATTAAATTTTCTTTTTTATTAAAGAAATATGTACAGTATAACCAGCAAACGTATTTGAAATATCTCTTCATACAATTGTTACCCATGTTAGAGTACCAGTTCTGCCAATATAAATGAGTTTTCAAAAGTTAATAGACGCGAGCTTCATTTTGAAAAGTGTATTAAATTCATAAAATAATTCATATATCATAAACGAATTATCCAACTTTAATGAAATTTGGTGTACCTCCTATTCTCATATAAATACAAACACAGTAAAACTTTCAGAAAAATATATCAAGAAATGTGGAACTTTCAAATTTCACTCCCGGTGTCCCTGAAAAAAAAAAAAAACAGTTGGCTATAATAGCTTAATGGTTAGAGCAGCTGCCCGATAAATGAAAGATTCGTGGTACTATTCCCGGCTATGGCATTGAATTTTTCAGTCCTGGTTACACCTCCTTTTATCCATGCCTGATTTGTTGTTCTATTTTCTTCGTAGCTCAAATTTTCCTGCCCCTCAAAAATTGGTGCTCAGGGCAATTGGACCATTGTAAATCGGGGCATGGCTAGCCCTTAAATATTCCAGTACTCTTTTCAGAGAAAAAATTGCATCTGCCAGGCACTTCAGAGAAGTTCTACAACCGTTAAACATTAGCACTCAGAACTGGCTTCCAGACAGTTGTATCTGTAACGTTTAATTTAGTGTTAACATTAAAATGTCTTCGTACCTTCCTATTAAGATTTTCGATAGAAGATAACTTGGAAGAGAAGTTGCTTAATGTGTCTTCTTGATATAATTTATTCTTAAGTATTCATTAGAGCAGTTGATTTATCTTTCATTAAATCCAGGTAGAGAGAGGAAACCGGGCTCTACCTTACCATTCACTTCGGTAGCAGGGTCGGAACGAGTCCATTGTTCCCTCAGCCTCTGAAACATGTTACACTGTGAAGGTAAATCTGGGACATTAGGCGTGGGTTGCAGATGCGGTACTTCTCCTTCTATTTGCCTGCAGTTTCACAAGTTGGGGGTATAGCTCAGTGGTAGAGCATTCGACTGCAGATCGAGAGGTCCCCGGTTCAAACCCGGGTGCCCCCTTCAGCTTTTTATGTCAGCGCATTTACTTCTCCTAGGTGGTCTAGGCACTCTAGTAAACCAGGAGTTCCGAAACCTAAACGTCTCGTGTGTTAAATTCATATTATATTCCTCCCCATGTTTCCGCAAAGCTTAAAAACGTTTATTTTTCTATTTACATCAGTTAATCAGGACAAATATTTGCAAAAATACTTTACACATTTTGTTGTAGCTACACTTGAGGGCACGGAAGTAAGCGCGTACTTCTGGTCTCCTGCAGCGTTTTTATTTATTTAATGTTGGTAGAATTTCCTTATCTATGTTTCCACATCAGTCCTGGGTGAGCCAATCTCTTATTGATTTGAGTTCCGATACGCGTGAATTATGGAAGTTGAGGTCTAGGTGAAAGGCGAAAGGAGAGTAAGGAAATATTTCACCTGAGGTGCTGGAAGGCATGCTTCGCCATAGTCCACACCAGCCCCTTAAGTCAGTTTTGTAATTAATTAGGTTTGATCAAAAGCCGGTACTCCAACATAGCCCTTGAACGCAGGCCCGTTTCGGACTCCGGTGAAGGAAGAGGGGGGGGGGGGGGGGAGTAAGAGAAACATTAAGCGGAGTACTAAAACCAGGTATGGGGTGCGGATAGGGCGTGGTACAGGTTGTTTAGTAATTTCTTACCTGTTTTTGAAATTCCGTGTTATTTTTACCACAACGAGAAATAAACGAATGGTGACTTAAAGTATGAAGTGTTTTAAAGTTTAATTGGTAACAACCAATATCTTGGAAATAGTTAATGATACAGAAAATCTTATTTATTTAATAAGTCCTCATTAATTTAATAAATTGTATGTGTTAAGGAGATCTACGCGTCTTTTTGTGTAGTAAATATATGTAGTTTTCCTCAGAATTGTGCAAGATTCAGTTAGAAGAGAATTTCGCAGGCTATTCGCAGAAAGTTCAAGTAATGTATTTTGTGTTTCATGTATTACATATCTTAAACCTATAGCATTTTAATCTGAATTGTTAAGCCATTTTTGAGAAAATACAAAATAACAAAACATTTTCTCTGTGAATTATAGCTTGGGTTCGAGATACTTTTTACAGAATTTTGATATCTCATTTTGAAAGATACTGAAACCTAAATAACCAATTCGATATTCATGATGTTCACAACCAATCCTGCTCGCAGGCGCGCAAACACACACACACACACACACACACACACACACACACACACACACACACACACACACACACACACACACACACACACACACACACACAGACAGACACACATATCGAGCTTTCCCAAAAATCAGATGTATTGCACTCACATGACTTTCTCTACTCTTATACAAACAATTGCTACAAACACTTATTTCTCTATCTCCTTGAGGTTAATCGAGATAAACATTTGCAGAAATTATATTATTGCTAATTTTCTTGTAGGTGGATGGGGAATTTTAGAATACAGTAGGCTTTAAGTCATGGTCAAATCTTTTAGAGCTGGTCACTATGCGATAGCTTTGAATTTCCGTTCTGTTTGCATGTTCAAGAGATAACAAAATGAATAAGGATTTCCCATGTGAGAAAACTATCACTAAATTCAGACAAATAACAATGAATATCTGCGAAATGGTTCACTGTAAAAAAAAAAAAAATGGACATACAATAGACATAAATACAATTGTGATCATATAATTTGTGATCTACACTTTGGTGTACAAAAGCCAATACGTCAGTAAACAATTCCAGGTAAGCAGTGATATTGGGAGCAGGAAGTGTGCTTTTAATCACGTTTACGATAATGTTGCCAGCCTTGGAATGTGCATTCACGCTAGATTAAGCAAAGACATTGCTCAAAATAGCACAATTTAAATGTCAATTTCAGTTCATGCTGTATATTTAGTTTATAAAACGGAAACGATGTTTTCAACTACTCCGTCTTTTTCCCACTGATCATTTTCTGTCTTTTCTATATTTAAAAAAAAAAAAAAAAAAAAAAAAGCCACTGCCAGTCTGTTTCGGTCTGAAGTGATATATCCTCGACCGTTATATCGTGCAATTCGTGTAAGAATAAGTCAGTTGTTACATTTCTTTAAATACTCACTTTACCATGGCCCAAACTAGTTCTATGGGATTGAGATCACACATGGGGGCAAGTAAACCACAGTGTGGCCAATAAAACCAAAATAACCCATAATAACATTATAAACAATTGAGGAAGAATTCGGTCTAACTTCTCATTCCGTCCTACAGGATCAAAGCATGAACTATTAACATTTCGTCAGTAATATAGTAATTGCTTCTGCAAGTACAGGCAATGAAAGTAATAGAAGAAGGGCAGTAATGCATTTAAGGACCTCTTTAGGTTTGCTTGTTTCAATTATCCTATAAAGATCTGTTTTACACATAGAACTGTCACTCTGAACCCGTTTGTTCTACAACCACAATATCATAGCAGATTTCACAGCACTCCTAGTTGGAGGATTATCTGCTTCTATATTACTTTTACAGTTACTTTCGACATAAAACTAGTGACAAGTACGATTTTAGAACTGAAATTAAGAGAAATTAGCAGCGAGTAAACATAGCCCGAATAATATTCGGGGTAAGTTGACAACGTGACCAGCAGAGCAACGTTTACGCGAATGTTTACAAAACTCAGGTTACACTGCATGGGATGTCTCTCCCCTGCCCCTCATTCCCCTTGGACCATGAGCTGGTAAAGAGACAGTAGTAAGATTTTGTCTGCCTCTTAGGGTTTACCAAATAGCAGGTCACCCAGGCTGCAGACATTTCTAGAAAATTCAAGATATACATTTCATTTTTCTTAAAAATATCTTAAACGTGTGATATTTTAATCAAGTTTATTGATACCATTTTTATAAATTCAAAATTTTCGAAAAATGTTGCACATAGAGGGCAGTCTGAAATGTGGTAATTTTGTTGAAAATCTTAGTGTCGAATCCTTGAAAGATGCTGAACTTAAATACCAACTTTGGTATTTAATCAACATTTCGTTTTTGAGTTATGTTATTCACAGACGGACGCAAATATGGACAAAGTACACGCACATACACGTGCTCGCAGACCTTTCTCTGCAAATTATTTTTAGATTCAGGGCCCCTAAACATATTTCCGGTGAAATCTCGATATCGAATTTTTGTGTGAACTGCAACACTTCGGCTACTTACTATACGTAATAGGGAAAGTAGAAACAGCTTTACTGAGAAACTAAAAATAATCAAAACTGTGCTGTTCAAATTTTGACTAATGAACTTTATTTCCTTCACTTCATGCAGATGCAGCCCTGATGAAGAGTCTGTCAAAAAGAAACATCATGATTGCCTCATACGTATCTGGACAGAACTTTCTGACCAACATGGAAAGTGGTGTAAAGTTGAAAGAACCTTGTACTCACGTTTTGGACCTTTCTTGCAAGGATTCTGATTTGGTTCTTCAAGAGGTGAGTAAATGAAAGAAATGCTGCTTGATATATCGTAAAGAGGACGTAAATGCTTCAGTTAATCTAGATATTCAACTCACAAAACCTTGTCGTTTGGCCAATCACACTATCCGGATAGGATGTTAGGAGGAACTGCCCTTGCAGTAACAGATATAGTGACATGAAAAAATTCTGGTTCTTTGTGAACCAGTATTTCCAGTGTTCTCCCAAACATCCATATTTGCAGACTCACAGTTTTCTAATTCTTGTACCTCTGTCTTCGAGCATTACATATTTTCCAAGACATAAAAATTATGTTGTCAAAGAAAGTATCTGCAGACAAGTTAGCATGTTTACCTCCAAATTATGGAGCATTTCAATAGATCTTTTCGCGGAATATAAGGAGGGAAACACAAACCACAGTGCGGCCATCGTCATTCACATCATCAGCAAGAACTATTAGGAGAAATTTCTGGAACTATCGCCATTGTTGTTCACAGCAAGAGGCGACCTGTTGCAAACTTCTTCAGAATGACAATATGTCATGGGTACCTGGCATATTACCTTAACCCTTTCGATGTTGGACAATCTTCACCTTGAATGTCCAGATAAGCTTTATAATTTATTATTGATAACAATATACAATTATTGATAAAATATATAATTAATAATAATAATGAAAAATTGATTTAACCAAATTTAACTAGCACACCCTGTAACGGACTTGATAAGTATGTTCTGTGTTGTTTAGTTCAATTTTGAATATTTACTTCACATGTATAAAAAGTTAATTTTCATAAACTCTCATTTAATAAAAATCAGAGTAAGCTGTTGCACATATATTTCAGAAGCTTTCGTAACTATATAAAATCACCCTTATTCCATAATTAATTTTGATGTATGGATCAACCATACAAAGTTACTATTGAAGTCTTAAAATATAATGCCTTTTTCTTGCTAAATGAAGCAAATTTCAATTTCATAAAATTAATTTACGTGGATAATTTAATTATTCAAAATGGCGATGCCTTTCTAGTTGGAACCAGGCTGATCGCTAATGATATTTCAATTCTTCTTTTTTTTCCTCTCTTTTCTGTTTTACTTTCTCTACTACGCATAGTAAGTAGAGGAAGTATTGTATTCCACCTAAAAATTTGATGTCGAGATTTCGCCACAAATATATGTTTTCAGGCTCCCCTGAATAAAAAAAAAATTAAAAAGAAAAACATCTTTAGAATACGTTCAGCGCGCGCGCACGTGTGTGTGTGTGTGTGTGTGTGTGTGTGTGTGTGTGTGTGTGTGTGTGTGTGTGTGTCAGTGTGTGTATCAGTGTGTCAGCTTATGGGCAGCACAACTCAAAAACGAAAAGTCGGTTAAAACCCAAAGTTGCTATTTAAGTTTAATACCTTTTGAGGATGCGACACGAAGATTTTGAAGAAAATTCCTTCACCCTAAACTACCCTTTACGTGGAAAATTTTTCAAAATTTTTTATTTTCTCGAAAATGACTAACGATTTTGATTAAAATACCATATGTTTAAGATATTTTTATGACAAATGAAATTATTTTGAATGCTGTCCTGTTTACTCTGGATGACTTTTAAATAGCTGGTAAACCGTAAGAGATAGACCAAATCTTACTATACAAAAAATGTAGATTTGCTAAAACATACAATTCATGCCTAATTTTCTTTTTCCATTTTTTTATACGTTAGCTGTCCAAAGAGAACGGAATTTGAAAGCCTTAAAAAGATTTGACTATCTCTGTATTCTCATATTCCATTTGCACCTATAGGGAAAAAAGCAATAATTTCTGCAAATTTATATCTCAACTAACACTAACGAGATATAGGAAAAAGAGTTTGTAAGAATGGTTAGTACAAGAGTAGAGAAAGTCATGTGAGTGCAACACATCAGATTTTTTTTAAAGGCTTAAGTTTTGTTTTAGGGAAATGACCAGAACTTATGTTCTATTTGTATAAGCAATGTTATGAATTTATCTTCAAATTAGAACAGCTTTTTTTCTAGACTAATTATACATTTTTTGCAGAAAAACTATAAAACAGAGAAGCATAAATCCTGGTCAATTTACTAGACTATGTACACAATAAAAGCATAACAAGTTTCATTTCAGACCGTTCAGCAGTTTTTAAACTGTCTAGGTTAAGATTTAGAAAAATTATTTTGTGAGAAATGAGCTTTAAAACTTTGATATCAAATTTTAGGTGGTCTTTAAACTATGTATACAACATGGTCCAACATCTTCTCTTTTAAATCATGAAACTAATACCGATATTTAATTAATTCTTTGTGAAAAATACACTATGTGTTACTGCATCGAATAACATAGATATACTTTTTAAAATTCGGTTTTTTGAATAATTTAAGTTGTACCGGCCCCTTTAAGATATGTATCAAATGACAGACAAATTAGACTATGTAATATAACAATTTAAGAAAGGAAAAAGGGAGACGCAATGAATTCCTTATTATCTTGCATCCATGTCTGTTCTCAAGGCAAACGTGAAGAAGATGTTTGCTTCAAGAAACAGATGGCTACTTCTTCTGGAAAATGGGACTTTGCCGAAGTTTGGTGACCTGAATGTATTTCTGGATACTGATGTAACTCTCGTCACTAAAACATCAAGGGCTCGGTTTGTACTGGAGGAAGTGTACAGGGTTAGAGAGAAGCTGTTCAGACAAAGAATAGGAACATGGGAGATGGACAAAGGAGTGATCCCTACAGCATCTCTCGTTGTCGCTTCCAGAAGAATCAACCTCCAAAAGTCAGTCGTTAATAGCATTTATGTGGTAAGTTAATTCTTATTGAATTATGTATAAGGCTATATAACTGGGAAATTCAGATAGGCAAATACATATTGCAGAAAAATGTAAAGCGGCACACAACAAAGGACGATCGGAGCTAAGCTACATCACACCACATACCAGATCAGCGAGCAAACAAAGACGCTCAAGGTCAGGCTGCCTCGCGCGACTTTGCGTGACTAACGACAATGAGCGCGGCGCTTAACGAAGTATTGCTGGAACCATCGATTGGATACGGCGTTTTTGTGGAAGTCGAGAAAGATCCATGCGACGTCATCCTCGCTATATAAGGAGGCGAGGAAACAGCAGATGACAGTGCATAAGTTGTTTTCTTTTGAGACAAAAAAGCAGAAACGCTGTGCATGGTAAGAAACAATAATAAAATTATACATTAAATATTTGAGATTTTAATTTTCAAAAGTGTGGTAGTCTTAAATAAGTAAAACTGTTATGATTCTTTAAATTATGAGTAAACATACGATGAAAATTGCCTCTAGAGAGTGCACATTGTATTATAAGTCTGTAATGGATATGTTAAACTTTAACTTATTTTTCGAATTTACTTTTGTTTTGTATTGGAATTGGGTGACTATAGGAGTCCGATTCGAAACATTAAATTAGGGTTGAATCAGTACGAGTATATATTGTGACGCGGACTCGGCGCACGACAATGGACGGACGTGGCCAAGCTACTTCACACCACATGCCTGCCGGCGATTGGACAAAGACGTTCAGGGCCGTGCTGCCTCGCGCGATTACTGTGGTACGTGACTGTCAACAATCGAGGCGGTAGAAACAATAGGGATTTCGAGAATTTTCGCGAGACTTCTAGCTGCATTATTTCCGGTGGGTGTGCGGAACTCGAGAAAGGTCCATGTGACATCATCCCCAGAACATAAGGAGGCAGAGAAGACAAAAGCAGTGAGTTTTAGACTGACAGTTACTGACACGCGTCGGTCTGTGTGTCAGTAAGTACAAGACAGCTGTGTGTGTGTTGGTACGTCATAAGAAGATTCAACGAGTGTCGCGAGTGATCACGTGATCGTAATTAGTGCACGAGAGACAGAAGTGAAGAAAGACACTTAAAGGACTGAGCAAGATTATGAGAAGTAAAATTGTTAGATGTGATAGCCCGAAAGACTGTAGACTGTGCTAACGACGAAAACCTGTGTATTTGTGGTAAAAATTTAGAAGATAAAGTCATAGAAAAGTAACCGGACTGCATTTTCACATTTTGTTACAATATACACAATCCCGCGGCGCAACAGCCCTTTCCGGGCTTAGGCATACTGCCCGACCGCTGTGCTCCCCACCAACATTAGATTTGATTGTCAAATGATTCGTATGAACATGTAGCAGTGAAAACAGGTTCATTCGAGTCACGCAGTCGACTTGCGATTTTGGTTCTGAGTTACTTTAAAATTATATTTGCATCACAGATGTAAACACAATGTTCCTGTGTGGAATGGAATTTTGGCAGTACAAGTAATTTAAAAGTAATCGGATGACGTTAACATTCTCATTACACAGTTATTAACTTCCCGTTTTTCAAAATGTGTATCCTTATAGTTATGCCTTAGGTTATATTCGTCGAAATGTAACTTTACTACTCGAAGTTAGTCTAGCATACTCAAGCATAATAGAAATTTCAGTTTAATTGTTTTTAGTTGAGTGTATGAATAAATAAATAAATAAATAAATAAATAAATAAATAAATAAATAAATAAATAAATAAATAAATAAATAAATAAATAAATAAATAAATAAATAAATAAATAAATAAATAAATAAATAAATAAATAAATAAATAAATAAATAAATAAATAAATAAATAAATAAATAAATAAATAAATAAATAAATAAATAAATAAATAAATAAATAAATAAATAAATAAATAAATAAATGAGTAAATGAGTAAATGAGTAAATGAGTAAATGAGTAAATGAGTAAATGAGTAAATGAGTACATGAGTACATGAGTACATGAGTACATGAGTACATGAGTACATGAGTACATGAGTAAATGAGTAAATGAGTAAATGAGTAAATGAGTAAATGAGTAAATGAGTAAATGAGTAAATGAGTAAATGAGTAAATGAGTAAATGAGTAAATGAGTAAATGAGTAAATGAGTAAATGAGTAAATGAGTAAATGAGTAAATGAGTAAATAAATAAATAAATAAATAAATAAATAAATAAATAAATAAATAAATAAATAAATAAATAAATAAATAAATAAATAAATAAATAAATAAATAAATAAATAAATAAATAAATAAATAAGTAAATAAATAAATAAATAAATAAATAAATAAATAAATAAATAAATAAATAAATAAATAAATAAATAAATAATTAAATAAATAAATAAATAAATAAATAAATAAATAAATAAAAGCATATAAAATTCAAGCCAAGAGCTTGCTCTTCCTAATGATCTTAAGGGAAAGGTTGACATTTCAATAATTTTTAAGTTGCTGCTAAGGAGTACCATGCTCAAAATTATTTTATTGTATAAGATTATCTGAATGACAAGTTGTCCTGATATCGCTTATGTAGCTCTGTTAGTAGTATATGGCTGCTTTAGTGACAAATTATTGCCACCTACTTTTGATAACTTCTCGAAAGCTACTTAAATATATGTATGTGTATTGAAGAACTGACAATAGACGCCGTACATTGCTAATCAAATAACAAATGATGTAACAGCAAAAGCCCAGTAAAAGTTTGAAACAAAGCTCAGTTTCTATTTGTATTTACATATTATGTTAGACTTTACAGGGAAGATTTGATTTAGTTTATGAATCATTCCTGTCTTGCTTTTTGTTTTCTCATATTGCCTGTATATGTCTTTTGATGTTCATTGTCAAATAGATTATCTGAATGACAAATTATCGTGGTAATACGTACATAGCTCTGTAAGTAGTATCTAGGATGCTCTAGTGACAAATAATTGTAAATTACTTTTGAGATTACTCGAAAGCTTCTTAAATGTATGTTTTTTTAAGAGTAGAGAAAGTCTTATTGTAACACATCAGACATTTTGTCATATTGATTAATTTGACTTTGCCAGGAGAGCCAGAAGGAATCATTGACGTACCCAAATGACGTTGTTGACTGGAACAAAGATATTTGGGTACAGCTGAACTATGCCCTTTTCTGCAAAATAATGGATTACCTCAATGCAAGGTACGTATAGGCCTATTTACGTGTTCGCTGTTTTTACTGCAGCCATAGATCATTTGTTATTGGACAGAATCTGCATTTTTGTAGTTCCTTGAATTCAAGATTTCAAGAAGAACTGATTTTCTGAGGCTTTGATTTCAAGAGGAAGTACAAAAATGTTTCTTTTTGTGATTTTTCTTGCGGATTTGGTTATTTTCTGTCCAAGATTTATAAATCCTTGTTCATAGAAACTGGAACATATGGAACGGAAGCTTTTGTTAGATTTAGAGGTATTTAAACACTCAAAGCTATAGATGTTGATTACTCTTCATTAAAACGTTTTATTAAATTGTAACTTAGGACCTCTACTTTTAAATATTCATTGTGTACTGTGAGAATAAATTTTCTCCTAATAATGTTTTATTTTCAGTACAAACATGATAATGGTTGACACTTGGGGTGTCGCAAATAATGGCACTTGGGATGGTCAAATGGGCTATTTTCAGCGAGGAGATGCAGATTTGGGAGTGACGGGTATGCTCGTCAAGAAAGATCGTCTACCCGTTCTCTGGTACATCACTTGTGCAACGCCTACCAGGTACGTCATATTCTAACCCAGGAGTCGGCAAATTGATCATCGCGATTACACGGCGTGGCAAACGAGAAACACTGGCAACGGCGCGAACCGGAGATACGTAGCAAAGGTAGACTGATACATGGCTAATATTGTATATCATCATGATAAAACTGCATCTTTTGTATGAACTCAAGGATACATTTTTGGGTTGTTTAGAATGTAGCTGTATTAGACGATTGTGGTTTTACTTCATTGGGCCATGACTGGACTAGGAGAATTGCGTCACTGCAGTTCGCACCGTAGTCTATCTCGTTAGCCATGTTAAACCAATGATGATGTCAGGGAACGCAACACATGTTTGTTTTTATGTACGCTTAATACATAATATCCAGAATTAGAGAGCTTTAAAATGTATTTTTCATTCATTTATTCTTTACTTCATCTGCAGCATTACAGTTTCGCATACATCTAACGTTAGCTAAAAGCTGATGTACAACAGAGTAAGCAGGTCTGTCAATTGCGATCTGCTTTTAGATCTTAGAATCTTCAGTTTAGAAAAAAATTTCTCACACGTGCATGTTGAGCTAAACATAACACTGACATCCGCAACAAATGAACGGAGAAACGGAAATGTTACCATATCAAGTTCTCTAAATAGATCTAAACCGATCTTATTTTGTAACTGTGATTTCAAAATTGTATTTGTCTGCAAATTCACAACCTCAACAATAAAACTTGTGATTATCGTTTTACACAATGACCTTCAAGATTTTAGGCTTTATAAAATTAGTATAGGTACTTTGTAATCCTCTCCTTCACTAGACTACGATGGTTTAGTGAATATTTCAACGTTATTGTTGCATTTACTGACAAAGATGTTCATAATATTATTTTAAAATACATTAAAATGTCCTACCTGTGATCTACTTGTGATCCTTGTGACAACGCTTGTAAAGTCGTTTAATGTCTGACTTGTGAACACCAATCAAAAATTTCAAACACAACAGATATTTCACATTTTCTCCCATAACGAAGCAAAAATATTGTTCTTCCCACTCCTCTTGGAATAGGAAGGTTCCTTTTCGTTTTCGTTGTTTCAACTATGTCGTATCGATGAACTGTACGTCACTACTTGTTTACGTTTGAACGCGTGTTGGTTGAAGGAAGGAGGGAGGGTTGATGCAGCGCTACATATTGCTTTGCTCCTGATGGTGGTATTACGTCATATCATCAGCCGGTACAGGTTTGCCAACCCCCTGTTCTAAGCTATAGATGAGTGAGTGAATTAATGGGGTTTAAGGGCCCGTCAACAATGAGGTCATTTGATAATCTGACATGAAAGTCGACCTACCTACAACAACTCAATACTAATCTTAGCACTAACAAAACTTAAAATTCTTGTTTAGAAAAACAACTAGCTATATCTAAGTTTTCTGCCATTAGTTTATGGAGTTGATATGGGAATTAAAATAGTGTAACAAAGACGACAAATGTCCAGTCCACTTATTATTTTTCACCACTTTATTTTATTCTAAAACTTTTGCGCAACAGCAGTTCTCGTTTATTGACGTCAACACAGTCTACAGTATTTTTTTAACACTACAACTCACATGTTTTCTTCTCATAACCTTGACTAACTCCTTTCTGTCTTTCTTCACTTTCTCTGTCTATAAAACTGCCTACTTGGACGATACAATCACTCATTAACCACTTCGTTATCTTCCTTTCGACGCGACCGTACACACGCAGCTGACTCTCTCTCTCTAAAACTGACTGATTTAATCGACGACTGCTCCTCTGCTCGTTGCCTCCTTATATAGCAAGGATGACGTAACACGGATCTTTCTCGAACTTCTACAAATACGCCGGCTGCCGGGCACTACTCGAATAATCTGGAAAATCCTTTATGCTGCCACTATGATTGTTGTCACGTGTTCACAACAGTCGCGCGAGGCATCTCACCTTGAGCACCTTTGATGCACGAATCACCAGTAAAACACCCCAATCAGTGCAGTGTGGTACAAGCGCAAAAGCCACCAGACGTGTCCATTGTATTTTGCAGAGACCTACGGCGGGACGGAATGCAATGGAAAACCAATGACGGACAGACCCTGAAGGCGGTGCGTGCTAAACGAAGAGGGGTACTTAAAGATTCCAAACTGTGCCTTTTCTGAGGTCGGGGTTAGCCCAACATGAAGGGGCACCTTGTGGAAAGTATTCGACAGGCAATCTTACAATGAGACCATTTTGAATAGGTACCTTTTTTCAGAGACCAGGCTGTTCCAAATCCACGAGTTTGAGTATGGGTACACGCGAGCACGTAGCAGCGTTGCGCGGAGCACGGCCATGAGGGAGGGCAGCGAAGGATGATGGCCAATACGTCACTGGACAAAGGTCATAGCAACCCTATTCATTCTTTGCTGCAAGTCTCTGCCAGTACCTTCACGTTGTTACGGCAGCTTTCCCCCCACAGGAGAGCTGTACTGCGTGTTGCAGGCTTACACACGTAAGTCGGCGAATACACCGCTGCTCACTGGCGAGGAGCTTGGCTGGAACACATTGCCATAGACAGTCAATTAATAAAATTCCATCTCGCTCATTATTTAAAATAATAAAGTTTCTCTGCTAGCCTGAGAAAATACCCTAGATAAAATGGCATATATCAAAATTCCGAAGCTAATAGCTCAGAGCTTGAAAAGGAAGAGTTCTTGACAGAAAAGAAGATGAAGTTTGAGAATAGCCAACTATACCGTTATTTCATGTCACTAATAGTTTCATATACTTTAAAGCACACAGAATGAATTCACAATAGTTTGTTATTTTAAAGCCATTTACTTGAAAATTGTACACTTAATATGAGTAAATAAAGAAATAACAAGCGCAAGCTCAAAGCTGTAGTGCAAAAAGTTGTTCTTAATTAGCGGTAAATGGTAAACTGTTTAAAACCGTTTTGAGTTCAAATTTGTTAGAGAAGTACGATACTGAGACATTATAGTACTTTATTGCAGTGAAAATAAATGTTTGATTGAAGTTGATGTTATTAGTTGTAGAGAAATATATTTTTACTTTTATAAAGCTGTTGGCACTAAAGTTTTCCTTGTTTTTTCAGTCTTTTGAATGAACTTTTTGACAGCCAATGAATAAAATATGCATAAAATGCATGCTTGAATCCTTAGGTAGCATATTTGAAGTTCTGCATGCAAGTTTGCTAACATATCAGAGCAAAACTGAAATGTAAGGAATAAGTTTCATGCGCAGAATTGTAAAACTGAGAAAAATATTTAAAGAAACGGAAAGTGGGTGGATCCAGTGGGGATTAAAAGGGAGTGCATGAATGATTTAAATCTCATGTCGCTGGGCTTTTAAAAGGGGCAGTTGTGAAAATGTTTCATAATTTTCTATAGAATATTTATATGAAAACAATTCAAAAATAGATTTTTTTTTTCCCCCCCATTTTCAGCTAAACAACGACTCGCGGAGCACGGCAACTGACTCGCTAACAACCAATAAGGTTGGAACCCGCGACCTCCCGATTGCGGGCCACAGACGTTACGACCTGAACCCTCCCGCTCGGTGACAATATCTATAAGCTCACTGTGAACTTTTACCTCTGGGCTTTCCTCCGGTTCTAACTGGCACTTTTTATGATCACTACCCTATTATTTGTTTATTAAAAATGTATTCCTCATTTGAGGGCTGCCAAGTAGACAAAATGTAACTATAATTAATGTTTAATAATGCACAATAATAAAAATAAATTCTAACATTAAACACAGAAATATCAGATTAATAACTAACTTTAAATTAATATAAATAACACATCAGTGGTGGCTTGTGACTTGTCACAGTGGGTGTCCAGTATATTACATCCTCTCCAGCTTTAATGTCCTTCTGTCTGACACACCACACAATTATAAATCACAATTCATATGACCAATTGAGCTCTCATGCTTTGCTATTTTTTGTTTTAAATTACCAATATCATAACAACCATTATTTTTCCAGGTGCCGTTTCTCTCACTCGCAAATAATAAGCATGGAGAACAGCTTCTCTCCTGAGGATAAACCCGAAAGATTTATCTCCTTCAGTTTCGTCATCCTATTTATTTCCACACTTTCATACATTCAAATTTCCCGCTATGTGCAGACACGACTGCATACAATTTGCTACCAGAAACACAAACATAACAAACAGTAATAAACACTGTAACAAAAAGATTATTCCAAACTGAAATATTGGCCTTAGTAAATCACACATGAAGAGTAATTATATGCACTTATAATCGTTTAATGAAACTAGATGTAATTGTGTTTACAACGTTAATATAACTGTCATTTTAATATAGACAAGGAAAACGGAGAAATATGTACGAGAACGTAGTGCGCTTGCGCAGTAAGAATCGCATGTGTTAGCGTTGTCGGTTATGCTGCCTTAACTCGCCGTACTCTTAAATGCAAGCTTTGCACCGCCGCCCGCGGTCCCTCGCCCAAAAGCTACCTTCGCGTCTCTACAGCTTGTGGACTGAGTGCGCTGGCACTTGGTAAATAGGGTGCCTTAACTGTTCCTGTTCTTTTAAATTCAGTGTCTATAAGTATATTGAATCCTCATTCCTTTATTGCTTCAGCAAGGCACGATGTATATTCTTTAATATTTCCCATAAAACATATGTGCTAATTAATTCTTACTTTTGTTCAGGGGTGCCTTCATATTCCGACAACCACCCTTATCATCAGTAGAGAATATTTTCTCTTTACCCTTATCCAGAACAGCATGGGAGAGTTCAGCGTTGCTGGTGATTCTTATAGGCATTCTGTTATACATTGCCTTCCGGTGGGAGAGGCGAGAACAAATGAATACTGATGAACTTCCATGGAGTGATATAATGCTGATATCAGTCGGTGCGGTGTGCCAACAAGGTGAGTTCTGATATGGTATTATTATGCTACCCTAAAGGCTAACACGCGGCAAGTCAAAGCCGGGCGAGACAATGAAGGCATTCACTGTCACAAAAAGCAACGTTGCCACGTTTTCTCCAAGTAAGCGTTCGCAATCAACGTGTGGACATTATTGCTTAGAAGAAAAATGTCACGAGAAAACTAGTGAGTGAGAAAACACGGGAGATGTTGCAACGCTGTGTTTCATTCCTCGTGGAATTAACAACTGTCATTAATGATTTCTTTAATTTCATTGGCTGAAGTGACACGTACAATGTCAAACATCAGCGACTTCCGAGAACAAACAATACACGTGGTGTGTGTTACCTGAGAGACCTCTAATGATCAAATATAAAGCACTTGTTAACCATTAGAGTAGCACAATGTGTATATGGCCTGTGTAATTGAGCATTAAAGAAGTGGATGGTGACTTGTTAAATATAATTCTGCTGCTGTTTTTATGTGATTTCATGTATGTGAAAATTATTTATTAAAAAGAATTTCCTTATACGATTTTTGTGTAATTTATGTGAGTATCCAAAACTATTTATTTACATGGAACGTCAGCAAATATGCATTTTTATATGCAGTAAAAATTAAAATACTGGCTCTAGTGTAAATATCCAGAACATTAAACTCAATTTCAAGTTCATACTAGGACGCAAATAAAATATGCATTTATCCAAAAATCTGAATCCTATACCACCCGCAAAAGTTAAAGGCATGCGAACGTTGGCCAATGCTCAAGCAGAGCGCTGTTGCCAAGCGTAGTGCTTGTACCGGCAGAGGTTCTGTTACATAAGGGTGTGTGACATGCATGCACCACATTCGGCATCGCTGGAGTCCGCAGTACGCCCCGCCTCCATATGCCTTTAACTTTTGCGAAGATTATAATAATCACATGATAAATGTTTTTATTTGCAGGTTATGAAAGGGTTGCCCGAAGCTTTGCTGGCAGGATCTTGACTATAACGTTACTTTCACTGACAGTGTTCATACACACGTCGTATTCTGCCTTTATTGTGGCATTACTGCAGTCATCTAGCAATTCCATCCGTACTTTGTCCGATTTGTACCACAGTGATCTTGAACTGGGCGTCGATAACATTTCTGTCAACCAACTGCTTTTTCCCGTAAGTAAACCGCAATACAATTTACTTCACTTCATAAGTAGCTTCTAGTATTACTAGTTGTTCCCGGTAGAACACACACACGCACACACACACAGACACACACACACATACACACAGACACACACACACACACACACATCTGCTTTTTTGCAAATCTACTGCTAAAAACAGAACGCACTTCAAAATCTCCTGCTTTTTATGTATTTTCCAGTTTTAAACATTATTTTCCGTAACAACATATAATTCGCTCTTGGGAAAAAAACTTTCAGGCAAGGTATTTTCCTCGTGTATAAAACAGGAGATTAATATAGTCACCTGTATACATGAACAGTATACCACATCTGTTTCTGCATTGTCAACTTCCTTGACTGCTACATTAAATCTGAACATTTGAATTCCACTGAAATAGATGAAGTTGAATACAGAGATCCAAAAGTATTGCTTCCTGTGGAAAACATGTATCTTAATGCCAAAGTTCAAATATCTCTGACATTTCATCCCTGCCCGGCAAATATGTATGTACAAGTTTTCAAATTACGCTGTGTTGATTTTTACATTGAGTTAGAGTTGTTTTTCATTAAGTGATCCTCTTCTCCGTCTCCTGGGGGGTGGTAGCCACAATAGACCTGTGTAGGTCGACCTGAGCGAGGTGTCCCCCTCTGTAAGCGTACCCTTTACAATGTTGGAAGTGCTAGAACCAGCTGAAATCCAAACAGTTCAGTCAATTGCACCACTTCCTGCTCGGTTTCCTAATTTGGTGAAAGCAGAAGAAATCCAACAAATAGATACAGAATGGAGGCTATTGCGCAATACTGACATTGCTTGTGGCAGTAGGAACTGTACAACGCAAGAATTTTGGAGCAAATATTTATTATTATTATTATTATTATTATTATTATTATTATTATTATTATTATTATTATTATTATTATTATTATTATTATTATTATTATTATTATTATTATTATTATTATTATTATTATTATTATTATTATTATTATTATTATTATTATTATTATTATTATTATTATTATTATTATTATTATTATTATTATTATTATTATTATTACTATTATTATTATTATTATTACTATTATTATTATTATTATTATTATTATTATTATTATTATTATTATTGTTGTTGTTGTTGTTGTTGTTGTTGTCATAAATATGTATACACTAAGCAAAATTGTCGGTTTAAAAATCTACCGTTTTCTCCTGCTTTTTTCAAATCAAATCTTCTGCTTTTACTTGTGCAGACATGGCAACACTGGCGCAGAAGACGTTTTTGCTACTTCTGGCATCAAGTTAAGTTCGTCACACATTCTGATACTAAAGTTCATTGTTCGTATAACGATTGGTAAGAACTGAAAGGGAATCTCACCCATACTGTGTCGCTGTGTCAACCCATACGTGGTTGATCAACCCAATGCTTTTATGGTTGCAGCAAGCAAGTGATCCTCTTCAGCACGCCATATACAAGTACAAGATTTCCCCACCAGATGGCCCTAAACGATTCATGGATAAAACAGATGGTATCAGGAAGATCAGAGACGGCAAGTTCGCCTTTCACGTTGAGATCGGCATTGGTCATAAATTGATATCACAAACATTCAAAGAAGAAGAAAAATGTGGACTCCAGATGATTGATTTCTATGTTGATGTAAAGGACCCCTACGTGATAGTGGGCAAGAAGTCGCCGTTCAAAGAAATCTTGACTCTCGCGTAAGTAAAACAATATCAAATATTAATTCCCAAAGTACTTCTATACAAACCATTTACATAAATACAATGATGGGAACATTTCAACAACAGAATGACACAAATACACAGCTTGGTTCGTAGACTTTGCACCTCATTATGCAAATGATTATTAAAACAGTTGTGCAATTATGTGGTAGATGTTACTCCAAGCTATGTTGTATCCTGAAAGGCAATTTGTATTATTACGATAATTTGGAGAGTAACTTGAAGCTCTACCGGGTAAGACAATGTAAGTCCCCTTGGCATAATTGTCAATGTTCTTTATATGATGCGACACGTTGCTCTGTGTCTTGTTGAGAAATCAGTTCTGCCAGCCTGTTTTCAACTTGTTTCGACAACTATTATGTACAAACTATTTTTACAAACGCTTTTTTACTTTCTCTATTACGTATAGTAAGTAGGGGAAGATTGTGTTGCACTCAAAAATTCGATGTCGAGATTTTACCGGAAATATGTTTTGAGGACCCCTGAATTAATTGTTCTTTTATTTACTTCATGTTAATCGAGATCGACATTTTCAGAAATAGTCTTGTTGCATTTTACTTTCTCTACTACGTATAGTAAGTAAAGTATTGTGTTCGACCCAAAATTTCGATATCGAGATTTCATCGAAATATATGTTCTAAGGTTCCCTGATTAAAAAAATAATTTTTAGAAAGAGTCCTCTCTCTATGTTTGTGTGTGTGTGTGTGTGTGTGTGTGTGTGTGTGTGTGTGTGTGTGTGTGTGTGTGTGTGTGTGTGTGTGTGTGTGTGTGTGACTTACAAGTCCTCTTGTAATCTTTTCAAATTTGTTTTCTTTGCGTAACGTTGGTATTAAGAAGGATACTTTGTACAGGATGTTCGGGTTATAATGCCCAGATTTCGCGAGATGGTAGTTTGGAATATGACAAATAAAAAAGTCCAGTAACAAATGTATGTATCATGAAAAGTAAAGGAGATAATTGAACATTAATGAATTCATTATTTACACAGCCTGGCAACAGAGTAGGACTGAACAGACGAATGTTTTGTTTACTAATGCGTCTTCCGCTACCATGCATGCGTTCACACCTACGGCGAGTGATAGTCCAAAGTAGGGCAGGACTCGAAAACCGATTTCGCCACGTGTCTAGGTGTTTACTATTAGCTACTGCAAGTAACAAGGGGAACGGTGGTTCCCTTTCCGAACAGTCATCACGAAAGCTGGGAAAATAGTTTTTACTGTTACCTCCCACTGCATACACACGAATTTATTCCAATAGACACGTTGGAATCCAGTTATTTAATATAATGTTGTGGATAAACTATTCTTTTAGCCACAAATGAAACAGACATGAATAACCCATCTTTTGAAGTTTTACTTCTCTATGCTAATTGCAGAAGTAAACGATGAATGAGTGGTGACATGAGCAATCAAACATTCCAAAATCTGCGCACTCATACCCTTAACACCTTGTATGTACACACTTAAGGTCTAAACGCATACAAATACGAAAATGGTTGCAGTTGCACTTTGATGCTATAAATTGGTTACGGAGCACCAATAACAACTGTGGTAACCGGACATGATACATACATTGTTCTTGGCTTAAAATTCCAGGTTATGAATCTAACTGTAAATGCTGAATGTTTGCAAAATTCTGCACATCATAGTGGACACATTATAAAACATGAGTTTTTCATTTTCAGACATAGAAGAATAAACGACGTAGGTCTACGGCAACGTGAGTACATCAGATATTACGGCAGGGTAACGAAATGTGCTGGTGCTGGATCTGTTTTTGTCAATGTGGGTATTACGGATTGTCGCTTTGCGTTCTTCACCCTGCTCTACGGTTTCCTGTCTGCATTATTCGTACTTGGAGTGGAATTCCTGTTTTATAAGTGGTAAGAGCAAGCAGTATCACAGCTGCTCGCGTCCTAGACCTGGTTCCCATACAACCCGCAGAGCCCTTCCATCTCATCCTTTCCTCCGTGGGGTCTGACTACAATAACCTATGTGTAAGGTTCAGTGAGGAATCCCCTCTGCTTCTAATCCAGCCGCCAAACAGTATTATACTCATCAGAGAGTAGTAGCTTCAGAAAATGACTACTCAAATAAACAAATGAAATCCATGAATACTGCTTCAGTTTCTTGACCATAAATCTTCCGTCATAGCAGTGCAAGCTTATTACTACTCAGGCTGCCCCTCTGTCTCTAGCCTCACCCTCTGGTTTCCAATTCCATCATCTCCTTAATTCGCGGTGCAGTGATGGTGTTTACCCATGAACGCAATCCCATCATCAGCCCCTCAATGTATGGGTACAGCAGTATAAATAAGCGTTTGAAATCGCTTTTAACAGTGAAAGAAATTTCAAAGAATGTCTACCACCCAAAACAATCCTTTTCGGTATATTTAATTTTTTACAAACATTTCGCTATAGATATTGATAAAACTGTCAATATCTTTGACAACCCACATGCCAAAGTATACCTCCATAGTTTATTTAAAACAGCTGTTTTAGTTGCACTATCTAAATATTGTCAAAATTGCCTTGCCATATGTCATTACAATAATAGGTATACTGAAACCATTTCTGATGAATATAATGATCAACAAGAATCGGTTACAAAAATAAGCATTTATATTAATAATTTTCAGGGTAGATATAAAAATGTTGTAACAGGTAGAGAAAGTTGTGCAATTGTATATCTGTTTTACCGCATATCTTTTGTCTTTTATCATATAGAGCAAATTATTAAATTAGCTTCGGTGTTTACCTGATATATCTACCATGGCAGTGTTAACATTAAATGTTTTATTACTTAGTCGATTTTTTGACACTACATCTATTGTCTCTATGGTGGTTGGATGAAGGAGAAGGCCAACCAACACATTGAATAATGTAGACAGTCGAAGAGTAACTGATGATGTGACTGGTAGCTCCAGAAACATATCTTCCTTAATGAACAAGTAAGTGGTGTTGTGTCAAAAAATCGACCAAGTAATCTAAAATTTAAAAGAATCGGCTAAGTAATCATCACTATCACAAAATCCAACATATACAAAAATTGCAATTAAAATATTAATTGTTAATGTTTTTAGCTATTATGTAGATTTGTTTTTGCTTGTGCCGTTACAGGAGACAGAAAGTTACCACGTCAAAAGAAGAAATTTCGCTGATGAAGAACAGCAAACAATACCCCGTTGTAAATATATGGGTAGAAAACTCATCGAAGAAAAGAGCACCCAGGAAAATGTTTATTAAACAATATAAATGAGCATACTCAGAGTGATATAAAAATATTAAGTTTCACAAAGTATTCAAGAGAGCACAAATGCAACTTTATACTTGAATATAAGTTTGAAAAAAAGCTTTCAAAATTTTGAGAGGAAATAAAGTGCATCAAGAGGCTCCAAAATGAATATCTTTGAAGGCATGAGATGTGTGCAAAATGGAAAGAATAGAGTTAGGAAATAATGCACCCTTTTGTCACCATATACTATTCAGTACGTCCAGGAGGACGCTTATCATAATACATAGATCCATACTGCAGAATAATTGTATCGGTTAATAAATACTTTTGATATATGTGCGGTTGTAATTTACGGTTTTTCCTGTCTAATGATTCATTGTTTCTGTTTGATCATCAGATATATGGGTACATAATATAATATTAGTCCACATGAAGTGACAGATTTTTTTTTCCCCCTTTCCCATTTGGTTGTACCGTTCCAAATTCCTCTCTAAATACTGGGAACATTTTCAGAACATCATGCATATAAAGAATATACAGGATGTATGTATAGGTCATGAGGTGAAACATGAACAACTCTTGCGCATAGGGGTAGCTAGTCGAATTTTTGGGTCGAATACAATACTTCCCTTGTTTACCTACTAGAAGTAGAGAAAGTAAAAATCGCCTTAATATATATTACTGTATTTGGCAGTGGGAAATATTCAATTGCCTTTAGCATTAAAAGTAAATCGCAAACAGCCTTAAAGATTCACACATACATGCGTTACATAAATCTGCTGTGTAACTCGTCTATTCTCCGCACCTATAATCAACAAGCACGCCATCTTCCGTGCCACTTGAAACCTTAAGCACGACTAGCCATAAAACGCCCCTAAACGTATCAAAATATAATAGCGAAATCACAAGACAACAGCTTGGAACATATGCTAATTCACATTATTCATTATAAAAGACAACATTAAATATTGATTTTGTTTGTGTTCTTGGAACAATATTCTGCGACGTGTATTTCATCTAGAGTCCAGAGCACAGAAAGCCAACCCTAGGCTCGCGAGCCAAGTAATGACAAGACTTTGCTCCTTTCTCTACTACGGATAGTAAGTAGAGGAAGTATTGTACTCCACCCCAAAAAATCGATGTCAAGATTTCACCGAAAATATGTTTTGAGGCCTCCTGAATCCAAAAAGAGCATTTTTAGAAAAAAAGTCCTTTTGTTTGTGTGTGTGTGTGTGGTGTGTGTGTGTGTGTGTGTGTGTGTGTGTGTGTGTGTGTGTGTGTGTGTGTGTGTGTGTGTGTGTGTGTGTGTGTGTGTGTGTGTGTGTGTGTGTCAGTCTGTGGACAGCATAACTGAAAAAGCAGTCAGTTAAAAACCAAAATTGGTATTTGAGCCCAATTTCTTTTAAGGATGCGACACGAAGATTTTGAAGAAAATTTCTTCACCCTAAACTACACTTCACATAGAAAATTTTTCGAATTTTCTCGTTATAGCCCATGTAGTCCTATTTACTCTGGATGACTTTTGCATAACTGGTAAACCGTAAAAGATAGACCAAATTGTACTGTATAAAAAAGTAGATCTTGCTAAAACACGCAACTTATGTCTATATAAATTTTTTTGTAGAGTGAACCATTTTGGAGATATCTCAGGTTATTTGTGCGAGTATTGGAAATCTTGCACTTCTGTCAAATGGAACATCGTTATTAATTTTTTGTATGTTAACCGTACAAAGAGAACGAAATTTGAAAGCTTTAAAAGATTTGACTTTCTCTCAAAGAATACTGTATTCCCATATACCCTTTGCATCTACAAGGAAATAATAAGATAATTTCTGCAAATGTTTATCTCATCTAACAAGAAGAATATGTAAGAATAACGAATAAGAGTTTATAAGAATGGTTAGCACAAGAGTAGAGAAAGTCATATGAGTGCAACACATCAGATTTTTTCCATTTATACAGTGGCATGATCTACATGCAACACATCGTCATATCGGCAATGGTTTTTAAGTCTTTAACAAACGCGAGTGCAGTTGGTCCAGAGCGCAAGTGTGCGCTACCCACAACTGACTGTCATAAATCCATCCCCAGGCTTAAGAAAACGGAAACTTCTATTCTTGAAGACCATTAGCAGCTCTGATTTTAAGGAAGTGACACTTAAATTCCTAAATATTTGATCAGTACTTGTAAATATTATAGTCCATATTAACAATATTTATTAATTTAAATTTAGTTAAATGGCCCTTCAAAAATATTCTATCAAATTACTGACCCAAGCTCCAAATAGGTCGGACACACTGGTTTCTTTTCTCATTCTTATGTGATTTGTGCAAGCCTGCGCTTTCTGATTGATATCTTAAAAACAAATGCGTTCTCAAGAGAGAAAACCGTAAATAAAACGTGGCATTTGTCTACCACCTTGGAGAATACCAACTGCTCAACTAAATTTGAATATTACAGCTTACCATAAATCTCATACAGATGCATCTTGCTATAAACAGCTGTTTCAAGAAATAACAAATGCCTACCCTAACCATACATTTATCTACACTGATGGTTCCAAAACGGACAGCGACAATGGATGTGCCATAATTACCCCAGATAAGAAACTTCAGCTGAAACTCCCTAAATATTATTCCATATTCTCCTGCGAACTTTCTGCACTTAAGCAAGCTTTAACATACATCATCCAATCTAGTGAGAGTAAATTTCTTATAATTTCTGATTCATTAAGCTCTCTCCAAAGTCTCAGAGATCGTTCAACTGACCTCCAACTGCTTCAAGATATCCACAGTCTTTATCCCATTGCTCTAAATAAAAAGAAAATAGTTACTTTCATTTGGGTCCCTTCACACTGCGACATTAAGGGCAATGAAGAAGCGGACAAAGCTGCTAAAGAAGCAAGTCGGTTAACAGGCACACATGAACAGCAAGCTGTACCTTATCGTGATATTACAAAGTACTTCTCCAGACTAATAAAAACAAGATGGAAACAGGCCTGGAATCAATCGCCTCCAGAAAAACTACACATGGTAAGGAAAGGAGACACCAATTCTTCCCCTGTCTATTCTCTTAGCAGGAAAGAGCTGGTGATTATCTCACGTCTCCGCATTGGTCATACAAGGTTAACCCACTCATACCTCCTCAGCAAAGGCCAGCCACCACAATGTGAAGTCTGCAACACCCGCCTCACAGTAAAACATCTCCTCACAGAATGTAAGCAATACGCTACACAACGACAGCTTCATCACATCACTGGAGACTTATCCACCACTCTGAACACGCCATCCAACTGCAGAAGGGTGTTATCATTTCTCAAAGGTACGGGCTTGCATGCGAAAATATAATATGAAAGATACTTGTTGTACTGATTTAATTGTATTCTCATGTTTTTGGTTAAATAATTGTATCAAATTTATTGTATACCGCTGTATTACATAGAATAGTCGCGATATGACTTAATTGTTAAAGCGACTCTAAATAAATTAAAAAAAAAAAAACGTGGCATTAGATATGTTTAATTTATACAGATTATCAATATCATTTATTATCAAAGTATTTTTCCCCATCAGAATCATATTTTACACAGAAAATACTCAACATTTATTTAAATTTTATTTTAGGTTGCATAATTTCTAAGTTACCTTGCATAAGGTAAGTGCATGTATTTTAAGTGTAGAATACTTTATAGTTAATTAAGGTTAGCCTCTTTAACCTTCAAATACAGAAAAGATACAATCCCCTGTTAGGAACATTCACACTGTCAGGATGGCCGAGCGGTCTAAGGCGCCAGACTCAAGGATACCCCTTGCCTACGCAGCAGGTTACGAGTGTTCTGGTCCTCTCTGAGGGCGTGGGTTCGAATCCCACTCCTGACATAAATTTTACTCAGAGATCCTAGGATCAACTATCGGTGGGAGCAGAGAAATTTTCTTTAACGATACCCATCTGTGAGATTTCGAAGTTCACAACTTAACCTCGATTTATCTGAAATGTTAACCCCTCTGGCTAGGTGTCGTATATTGGATATAATTGTGCGTTTTTAAGGTTTGAGATTTCTTCACGACGCCTTTTTTTACTAATTTCTTGCCATCGCATCTTCAGTAATTAAATACGAGTTTTTACAGTGTTTCATATTGTAAACATTTTTTTTTTCAATAAAACTATACTTTAAGAATAAGAAGCAAAATCCATACAACTGCAGTCAAATGTAACCCCATCAGCTTTCAAGCGGGCCATTACAACGGTTATTTTACTTGGACCCTCCCCATCCTTTTTAAATTTGGCTACAGTTGCTGGGATTAGAATTCCCGACATTAGACCGAAGGGATGGTTACTCCATTGCGTATCACTCTAATGATCACATACTTTTTTGAGTAGACTTTTTTTTTTTTTTTTTTTTTTGCTATGGATGTTATTAAGAATAAATTACATTGAACTATCGCAGATGCACATTTGGCTAATAGTTGTTCTGTGCACATAAAAATGACACCTAATATTGACAGATTATGAAAAGCGAGTTGAAAGATTACATTAAAATTGCAGTTCTTCAAAATCCATTGTATGTTCTTATTAAATAGTTTAATATGGAGTATTTATACAATAATTTATTGTGTTTCTTTTCATGATACATGCTACTTTTAAAAGATATGCAAAACTATACCTACCTTGATCTTTCATATAGGAAGTGGATAATAGGAATAACTGAATGACTTTTGATACATTACTACGATATATGTCGAACTATAGCTGAACTTGATTACTACGTGTATCTTCTAAGGCTATGCACCTCGAATTTGTCGCCAACTATTGACAGAGTTCTTACACGTAAGCAGTACCAAAGAAGTCACTAATAAACAGATGTCTATCACATAAGATTTGAAAGTGCTTTCGTAAATCAAACGAATGTACATATCATCAAATAAATAACAGGCTTCAGATAATTGTAGAATACCTAAAATGCCCTTATAGCGATAGTCAACAACGTCAGGATGGCCGAGCGGTCTAAGGCGCCAGACTCAAGGGTATTCCTTGCCTATACAGTAGGTTTAGAGTGTTCTGGTCCTCTCTGAGGGCGTGGGTTCGAATCCCACTCCTGACACAACTTTTACCCAGGGATTGCAGGTTCCATTACCATGGGAGAGATTAATTTTTCTTAAGGATGTCCATATGTGAGGCTATAGAATCCACAATTTCAGGTCGCGATGTTTCAAACGCCAACGCCATCTTGCCAGAAGTGACATATTTGATGTGTGTTTTTTACTTTCTCTACTGGTAAGTAGGGGAAGTACTGTATTCCACCCAAAAATTCTAAGTCGAGATTTCACCGGAAATACATGTTTTGAGGCCCCCTGAATCCAAAAAAAAAGCATTTTTAGAAAAAGGTCCGTGTGTGTGTCTGTGTGTCTGTCAGTCTGTCAGTCTGTGGACAGCATAGCTCAAAAACGAAAAGTCGGTTAAAAACCAAAGTTGGTATTTAAGTTTAATGTCGTTCAAGGATGTGATACGAAGATTTTGAAGAAAATAGCCCCACCCTAAACTACCCTTTACATGGAAAATTTTTCGAAAATTTTGATTTTCTTGAAAATGGCTCTAACGATTTTGATTAAAATGTCATATGTTTGAGATATTTTTATGACAAATGAAATGTATATCTTGAATTTTCTGGCTGTAGCCCCTGTAGTCGTATTTACTCTGGACGACTTTTGCATAACTGGCAAACCGTTAGAGATAGACCAAATTATACTATAGAAAAAATGTAGATCTTGCTAAAATACACAATTTATGTCTCAATAAATTTTATTGTAGGGTGAACCATTTCGGAGATATACCTTGTTATGTGTGTGAGTTTCGGAAAACTTGGAACTTTCGTGAAATGGGTCATCGTTGTTAATTTTTTTATATGTTACGTGTACAAAGAGAACGGAATCTCAAAGCTTTAAAAGATTTGACTATCGCACAAAGCCTACTGTATTCCAATATCCCCCTTGCACCTACAAGGAAATAAGCAATAAGATAATTTGTACAAATGTTTATTTTAACTAACACGAAGAAGATATAGGAATAAGAGTTTGTAAGAATGGTTAGTACAAGAGTAGAGAAAGTCATGTGAGTGCAACACATCAGATTTTTTATTTTATTTCTATTTGAGGTTTCTTCATGGCGCTGTTTTTTATAATTTCTTAGTATTGCATCTTCAGCAATAAAATGTTTTTACCGTGTTTCACACTGTAAAAACATTTTTCCAATGAAACTATAGTTAAATAATAAGAATCAAAATCCTTGCAACTACAGTCAAATGTAACCCCGCCAGCTTCGAACCGTGGCATTAGACTAGTTATTTTACTTGGGCCCTCCCCATCCTTTTAACCACAGTCACAGTTGACTGCAACTACTCGGGTTCAATTCACGAAGTTGGGCTTTGAGTAGATGATTAATAAATTGGTATCTCTTTAATGATCACATACATCTGTAAGTTCACCTTTTCTGCCATGAATGTTATTAAAAATTAACTACATTCAACTATCACAGATGTTATAAAAATTAAACCTAATATTGAGAGATTGGTAAATGAAAAGCAAGTTGAAAGGCCACATTACATAACAGTGCGGGTCTTCAAAGTTCATTGGCGTGTTCTTATTAAATTATGTTCTATGTAGTATTTGTACCATTATTCATTGTTTTCTTTCATGATAATTTTAAAATACATATGAAATTACACCATTTCCTTGTCGAGCGAGATGACAGTGGCCCGCATTCGGGAGATCGCGGTTTGATTCCCGCGCACGAACTTCCGGATATTGTGTTTTCAGTTTTCTTCCCGGTTCACTCAGGCGAATGCTGGGAAGGATATTTACCTTACATCACAGAATCACTCCCTTTAATTTCATTCTCTCTATCCGGTGTTTCGAGCGACACGTTGACTCTTACAACCTGTAAAGACCTGCGCTGCGGTGGAGCTTGCGCTCTGGAAACACGGTGCGCGGCTGAGGAGAGGCCCTGTGGTCGGTTAGCCGTCCACCAGGAAGATCGATTGATCAGTTGGACCTACCTGGTGGCGCGCTCTCTATGGCGACCTGTAACTCTGTCAGACTGAAGAACTGATTGCACCTGGTAGGGACCCACCATAGTCGTTCTGGCTGTGATGCATTCTGGTCGCCTGTAGGGTACTTTCATCTCATCCTTCCTCCCGAGGTCTAACGCAGAATAAACCATCGTCTGGCGCGCCGGTATCCCTACCGTGACACGCAAGACTACAGGAAGTGGATGGCAAGAATAACTGAATGACTTTTAAAACATTACCTACGTTGTATACATCGGCCCATAGCTGCACTTACCAAAATGTTATCAATAATTATTGAGTTTAAATTCAAAACAGTTATTAATTTAATTTTAGTTAGATGGTCGTTCAAAAACATTTTGTTAATTTACTGACCCAAGCTCAAAATAGGTTGAGCACCTCTAGTTTAGATGTTTCTCACAACATTCTTACGTGGTATGTACAAACCTGCATTTTCTAGTTGCTGTCATGAAAGCAAATGCATTTGCGACGGGTAACAAGAAGATAAATAAAACTAGGTATTAGGCATTTTTAATTTGTGGAAATTACCAACTCATTTATGGTCAAAGTACACCCTACACCCCCTCCCCTCAGAGTATTATTCTACGGAGAAGCAAACCTATTACCTGAATATTTTGTATTTATTTACTTTTTATTTTAGATTGCATAACTACTAAATCTTATACAGCTGACATGATAAATCTTGTATAAGTAACTATTTGTTTAAATACGAATACCTCATAAACAAAATTGTCTCCCTATAAGGTTCAGCCTGAGGAAACAGAATCTCCTGACATCGTTACTATCACTGTCAGGATGGCCGAGCGGTCTAAGGCGCCAGACTCAAGGTTGACCCTTACCTACCTACTAGGTCGTGAGTGTTCTGGTCCTCTCTGAGGGCGTGGGTTCGAATCCCACTCCTGACACAAATTTTACCCACAAATCCTAGGATCAGTTACCGGAGGGAGCGCACCCACCTGTAAGATTTCGGAGCCCACAATTTCAGTTCGATCTGTTTGACCCAAATGACCTCGTTGTCGTCGGGCCGTTAAACCCCACACTCACTCGATCTGTTTGAGATTTTAAAACTATATGCGCAGCTGTGGCATATTTGATACAATTGTGTTTTGTTTAAGATGTGAGATTTGTTCCAATTTCTTGTTAAGCTTGTCTTCAGAAGTAAAATACAAGTATTTACAACTGTTTAATATTGAAAATATATTATTTTTTAAAATAAAACTGTACTCTGTGTGTGTTTCTTTTTTAAGAATAAGAAACAGAATATATGCAACTGCAGTCAAACGTAACCCCTCAGTTTCCAAGCGTAGCACTATACCATTATTCAACTTGGGCCCTCCCCGTCCCTTTTCACCACATACATTTGGTTGAACTTGCTGGGATACGAACTGGAGACGAATACGAATCGCTCTAATGATCACATACACTTGTGGGTCAACTTTTTTGCCATGAAAGTTAACCATAAGTTACATTGAACTGTCGCAGATGAACAGCTTGTTAATAGTTGTTCCATGCACATAAAAATGACACCTAATATAGACAGATTGGTAAATGAAAAGCAAGCTTAAAAGTAACATTAATATTACAGTTCTTCAAAATCCATTGTATGTTCTTATTAGATAGTTTGATATGGAATTTTTGTACAATAATGTATTGTGTTTCTTTTCATGAAACACGATTGTTTCAAAAGATATGCAAAATTATACTATGTTCATTCAAACAAGAGGTGGTATCGACATGGAACGACACTACAAAAAGTTCGCTCGGTACTTTTTCGATACTTCTGTGGAGATTCTACTATTTTTATTTTAAAATCACAAAACATTAGCGCCGCAAGTAGAACATTTTAAAATAGTCGCAATGACAACGTAAACAGTAGAGACCAAGAAGGAGATACGGTCAGGAAGGTCCTACCTGCAATTTCTACTTATTCAGTACAAAGATATCTAATTACCTCACTGCAAGTCAAGCAAGAACCTCACTAATTACATGTTGAGTTGAATTTTCTAGGTAGTACCTCTACTCTGGGGACAACTACAAATATCAACGCAGGTAAACAGACTTCTTCCTGCATCCAGAAATGATCTGATAAAATTTATTTTTAATTTTTTTTCAGATTTTGGACACCTTTATAGGGATAGTCGTGTAATACTGACATAATAGTAAAAATCGATCAGTTCACAAACTTTTCTTTATTTTATTTCACATCTGGAGATTCTGCAGCAAAGCCCAAGGAATTGTCAGGAATGTGGTACAGCTGGCTGCAAATATTTCCGATAGGCGAGGGGGTGTGTTTCTAATTAATTAATTCATTCATTTATTGACCCACAATTGCACTTACTTAATTTTACCAATAGCTCTATAATACTTTGGTTCAGACTCAAAATATTTATGAATTTAAATTTAGCTGAATGGCACTTCTAAAGCATCCTATAAATTTACTGGCCAAGGGAAACCGGAATTGAATTTTTATTTATGGGCGCTCTTTAATTGCTCTGGTTCTCAAGGATCCCAATCTATATTCCAAGAACGCTTAATTTTGCTCAGATGTCCCTGTATCAGATTTGAGGTTTATTATTAATTATACAATACATAGAATACCATCCTATACATGTTAATGCTGTCAGGATGGCCGAGCGGTCTAAGGCGCCAGACTCAAGGTTGCTCCTTGCCTATGCAGTAGGTAGTGAGTGTTCTGGTCCTCTCTGAGGGCGTGGGTTCGAATCCCATCCTGACACAATTTTTGCCCAGGGATTCTAGGTTAAATTATCTGTGGGAGCGAAGAATTTTTTTTAAGGATATCCATATGTGAGGTTTCAGAATCCACAATTTCAGTCGTGATATTTCAAACATTAACCCCATTTTGCCAGATGTGACATATTTGATATAATTGTATTCTTTTTAACGTTTGAAGTTACTTCATGGTGCTATTTTTTCTAATTTCTTAGTATTGCATCTTCAGCAATAAAATACAGTTTTTACTGTGTTTCATATTGTATATAGTTTAAGAATATGAATCAAAATCCTTGCAACTACGGTCAAATGCAACCCCGCCAGCTTCGCAGCGTGGCATCACACTAGTTATTTTACTCGGGCTCTCCCCATCCTTTTTAACCACACTCACAGTTGACTGCAACTACTGGGGTTCAATTCGCGAAGTTAGGCTTTGAGTGGATGGTTATTTCATTGGTATCTCTTTAACGAACACATACACTATAAGTTAGCCTATTCTGCTATGAATGTTATTAAAAATAAATTACACTCAACTGTCACAGATGTGATAATAATACTTGTTCTGTGCACATAAAACTTACACCTAATATTGAGAGATTGGTAAACGAAAAGCAAGTTGAAGAGCCACATTACATAACAGTATAGGTCTACAAAGTTCATTGGAGTGTTCTTATTAAATAATGTGCTATGTAGTATTTGTACCATTATTCATTGTCTACTTTCATGACAATTTTAAAATATGTATGAAATTATAACATTTCCTTATCGAGCGAGATGGCTGTGGCCCGCATTCGGGAGGTCGCTTGTTCGATTCCCTCGCAAGACCCTCCTGACCTTGTGTTTTTTCAGTTTGTTTTTTCCGGGTCACTGAGGCGAATGCTGGGAACGATATTTACCTTACATCCCGGAATCACTCCCTTTAATTTCATTCTCTCTGTCCAATCTTTCGAGCGACGCGCTGACTCTTATAACCTGGAAAGGCCTGCGCTGCGGTGGGGCTTGCGCTCTGGAAACACGGTGCGCGGCTGAGGAGAGGCTCTGCGGCCGGCTAGCCGTCCACCAGGGAGATCGATTGATGAGTTGGACCTTACTGGTAGCGCGCTCTCTGTAACACTGTCAGACTGAAGAACTGCCTGCACTTGTTAGGGACCCACCGCAGTAGTCTGACTGTGATACGCTCTGGCCGCCTGTAGGATACTTTCATCTCATCCTTCCTCCCGGGGTCTGACGCATAATAAACCATCGGCTGACGTGCTGGCATCCCCACCAAGACAGACAAGGCTATACAATGTTGTTTCAAAATAGGAAGTGGATAACAAGAATAACTGAATTACTTTTAAAACATTACCTACGTTGTATACATCGGCCCATAGCTGCACTTACCAAAATGTTATCAGTAATTGCTGAGTTTAGGTTGAAAGTAGTTATTAATTCAAATTTAGTTAGATGGTCCTTCAAAAATATTTTGTCAACTCACTGGCCCAAGCTCAAAATAGGTTGAGCACCTCTAGTCTAGACGTTTGTTTCCTCATTCTTACGTGGTATGTGCAAAACCGCACTTTCTAGTTGCTATCATGTAAGAAAATTATTTGCGAGGGATAACAAGAAGATAAATAAAGCTTGGCATGAGGCATTTTTAATTTGTGGAAACTATCAAGGTCATTTATGGTGAAAGTAACTCACCACCCTCAGATTCTTATTCTACTACCTGAAGCAAACCTATTAGGTATCTGAATATTTTGTATTTACTTACATTTTATATTAGGTTGCTTAACTACCGAACCTTATACAGTTGACATGATAAATCTTGTATGAGAAGTTTTTTTTTTTTTTTTTTTTTTTTTTTTTTTTTTTTTTTTTTTTTTTTAAAGACGCGGAATATCTCATAAACAAAGTGAAGACCTCCCTCAAAGAAGGTTGTATATCACATTTTTGACAATGTTGAGTTACTAGTGCTAGCAGGTTGTACATCAAACCAGGCATTGTTTCTGTGGCAAGAGGATGGGAAATTTGTGATTTCAAGTGGGTTATTTGCAGTTGTAATACTAGCTATCCTGAAATAACGTTGTATATCAAAATAGTTTTGACGCCGAAAGCTATTAAAACCTTCAACAAAACTAGAAGAAAACAATTAAATCCTTCTAATTGGAAGCAGAATGTGAAGAAAATTAAGAGGAACAGTGGGAAATGTTACATATCCACGACAGGTAAAGATGTACCTGGGAAAACTGCATCAGAAATGGTAAGTGGAAGATCTTATATATCAATATAACATAAAAAAGTAGGAAGAAACAAATTTGACCAAGGAAGGCGAATATGTGTGTATATTAAAATAGACAGGAAAGAAAGGACAGAGAACATTGTACATCGACCCCCAAAATTTAAAATTTTTGCATTCAAATCACTTAACATGTTTATGTTAAGATTTTAAACTTATTTTGTTGTTCTACCGGCAGTGGTGTTATGTATGACATATCTGAATTTCAGGACAGAATCTGTAACCCCAGGGCTGCTTTAAAGAAGGCTGTTCTTGATTGAAAAGAAACGGAGGGCTATGGATGCTGTGGTCCCAACTGAATGGAAGTATGTGATAGCTGAAGCTTATGTTCACTTAAGAGGTAGAACTGGAACTTAAAAATTCAATGCCACAACTGGGATTTGAACCACAGACCTTCCGCTTGCCGGGCGGACGCTCTAACCACTGAGCTATTGTGACAAACTGCCAGAATGGTTTGTTGGCATAAATAAATAATAATTATGTTCACTTATTATTATAAAATAAATGAGCCAGAATGACTTTGTTGCTATTAATACTCTTGAGTCGTGACACACACTTGAAAATCACCACACTTAGATGGTTGATGATCCTAATGCATTGTATATAAGACAAACTCACAACACTATTGATCCTTGGTGTTGCTAAGAAAAGAAGAGGAAATCAGCTAAACGTTACCATCCCGATACAAACAGTTCAGTTTCCTTTGCTGTACAATGCACTTCTCTATCACCAGAGAAAAAAAAAGGATTTATTGGCTGTGTAAATATCTTAATGAACAATACAAGGCATTTTATGTGAACTTGCCTTCTGAGTGAATTTTTCATACTGTTCTGTGTTTGTACCTGTTAAATCTCTTTGCCTACAATGTTTTTCCTTAAAAAAAACAATATATTAGCATATAACTTGCTTTGCACTATGTTTGCAAAATTATTAACCTTACAAATTGTAGTATTACAGCAAGTTAGTAAAGTAACTGTGTTGAATATCCACATTAAGAGTTTTGTTTTGCGATAAATATTATTTTAGTGACTACAACGTTATTCCACAGTGATTTTTTTCAGGATATACAACGTTATTACAGAGAAAGTGATATAAAAGTGATGACAACTAAACAGAGTAAAACATGAGGGATAGATATCACTGTATGATAACAGATACTGTAACACATGATTACCCATGATAAAAATATGAAGATGAATAAAGCTCAAAGAACTGGCACTTTTTCTAACTTCCTGTAAAATGATGAACATGTGATATACAACCTTCTTTGAGGGAGGTCTTCAAATGTCTACAAACTTCAGTTCCAGAAAACATAGTGCCCTGATTCTAAGATTTCACAGTCAGGATGGCCGAGCGGTCTAAGGCGTCAGACTTAAGAATAACACTTGCCTGTCCAGTAGGTTGTGAGTGTTCTGGTCCTCTCTAAGAACGTGGGCTCGAATCCCACTTCTGACACACATTTTACTCACACGTTCCAGGTTCAATTAACGACGGGGCCGCGGAATTTTTATTTTAGGATACCCACCTGTAATATTCAAAATCCAAAATTTCAGGTAGATTTATTTGAGATTTATACCTATATGCACAGGTGTGACATTTGCTTTAATAGTGTTTTGTAAAGATGTGATATTTGTTCCAAGTTCTTGTTATAATCATCTTCAGGAGTAAAATACTAGTATTTACAACTGTTTTATATTGAAAAAAATATTATCTTTTAAATGAGAACTGTAGCGTGTGTGCTTTCTTTTTTAAGAATAAGAAGAAAAATCCACGAAACTGTAGCCAAATGTAACCACTCTGCTCCCAAGCGTGCCAGCACACCGTTATTTTACCTGGGACCTCCTCATCCCTTTTAACGACATATATTTGGTTGCAGTTGCTGGGATACGAACTCGCGATGAATGCATATCGTTCTAATGATCACATGCATTTGTGAGTTAGCTTTTTCTGCCATGAATGTTATTAAGCAAAAATTACATTGGACTATCGCAAATGCACGTCTTGCTAATAGTTGTTCTATGCACATAGTAATGATACCAAATATTGATAGATTGGTAAATTAAAAGCAAGTTGAAAAGTTACGTTATTATTACAGTTCTTCAAAATCTATTGTATGTTCTTCTTAAATAGTTTAATACGGAATATTTGTACAATAATTTGTGTTTCTAATTAATTCATTTATTTATCGACTCACAACTGCACTTACTAAATTTTATCAATAGCTCTAAATTTTTTGGTTCACACTCAAAATATTTATGAATTTAAATTTAGCTGGTTGACCCTTCTTAAGCAATCTATAAATTTACCTACTGGCCCAAGGGAAATTGAAATTGAATTTGTATTTTTGGGCGCTCTTTAGGTAATTGCTCTGGTTCTCAGGGTCCCAATCTATATTTCAAAAACGCTTAATTTTGCTCACATGCCTCTGTATCACATTTGAGGTTCTTTTCCGTGCCGTAAATCCACGACGGAGGATGCCAGGCAAAGAATTTTTATGTCCAAAAAGGTCCATTGACCTCCGCTGGATTTGAACCAGTGATCTCGGGGCTAGCCTGATACTCTTAGACCACAGAGGACAAATTGAACCAAGCTTAAAATGCGTTGACCACCCCTAATCTAACGGTTTTTCCCCTTCTTCTTCTTGCTCTGTATGTGCAAGCTAGCGCTTTCCATATTCTATATTGAAAGCAATTGCATTTGTGAGAGAAGAAGATAAAACATGGCATTAGAAATATTTTTAAATTTGTCGGGACTACCAGGGTCATTTATGGTCAGGGTACTTTTTGCCCATCAGACTCTTATCCTATGCAGAAAACACAACTTTCATCTGAATCTTTCTTAAGTTATTTATATTTTGTGTTAGGTTGCATAACATCTAAATGTTGCATAAGGTAATTATTAAGAGTAGAATACTTCATAGATAAATAACAGGCTTCAGGTAATTGTAGAATACATAGAATGCTCTGATAGATATATGCACACTGTCAGGATGGCCGAGCGGTCTAAGGCGCCAGACTCAAGGGTGATCCTTGCCTACACAGTAGGTTGTGAGTGTTCTGGTCCTCTCTGAGGGCGTGGGTTCGAATCCCACTCCTGACACAACTTTTACTCAGTAATTCTAGGTTTAATTACCAGTGGGAGCTAGGAATTTTTCTTTAAGAATGGCCATTTGTGAAGTTTTAGGAGCCACAATTTTAGGTCACATTATTTCAAACGTTAACACCATTGGGCCAAGTGTGACATATTTGATATAGTTGTGCGGTTTTGTTAACGTTTGAGATTTAGTATGCCGCTTTTTTTTTCTAATTTCTTAGTATCGCATCTTGAACAATAAAATACAAGTTTTTTACAGAGTTTCATATAGAAAAAAAATTTTTTTTCAATAAAACTATAGTTTAAGAATAAGAATCAAAATCCTTGCAACTACAGTCAAATGTACTCCCGCCAGCTTCCAACCGTTGCATCACACTAGTTTTTTTACTTGGGCTCTCCCCATCCTTTATACATTTGGCTACAGTTGCTGGGATTAGAATTCGCGAAGTTAGTCTGAAGGGATGGTTACTCCATTGCGTATCGCTCTCATGTTCCTATACTTTTTTTGCCATGAATGTTATTACGAATAAATTATGTTGAACTATCGCAGATGTATATCTCGCTAATAGTGGTTCTGTGCACTTAAAAATTACACCTAATATTGAGAGATTGGTAAATGAAAAGCAAGTTGAAAGGTCACATTAATATTAAAATTATTCAAAATCCATTGTATGTTCTTATAAAATAGTTTAATATGGAGTATTTGTACACTAATTTATTGTTTCTTTTCATGATGCACGACAGTTTAAAAAGATATGCAAAACTATACCTTATTCTTTCAAATAGGAAGTGGATAATAGGAATAACTGAATGACTTTAAACAGCTGAGCTTACCATATTTTATCAATAGCTCTATGATACATTGGTTCAGACTTAAAATATTTATGTATTTAAATTTACCTGGATGGCCCTTCTAAAAAATTCTATAAATGTACTGGCCCAAGGGAAATTGAAATTGAATTTTTATTTATGGACACTCTTTAATTACAATAGCTCTCAGCGCCCCATTCTATATTCTGCATAAAAAACAATTTAATTTTGTTCAGACACCTCTTTATCAGGTTTGAGGTTCTTTTTCGTGCCGTAAATATACAACACAAGACCATCGGCTTTACTTCCCTTCTAAAGGATGCCATGCGAAGGATTTTTACGCCTGAATTGACCATTGCCCTCCGCTAGATTTGAACCAGCGGCCTCGGGACCCACAGGCTAGCCCAGGGATGTCCAACCTTCTCTCTTTGGAGAACCTTACGTATTTACCGGCTGTTTCCCCACCTCCGTCCTTCAGTCGGAGGGAGCGTTAGCTAGTGTTTGTGGCATGCAACATCACAAGCAGACAGTTATTATCCAGTGACGGACACAAACAGGCGATTACTTGGCAGTTTCTAAGATATCGAAACGTTTCATGTTTCCTAATGAATGGGAGGAAGAATATTTTCGTATTCAAGTTGTGAAAAAATCAAATGCTTGTTTTGACAACGCTATGCATTTTCCGTGCAGAGAGACTCCACATTAGTTACAAGTGGAAATCATTATTCTGAAAAAATACTACGACATTCAAATGCTCCAGAAAACAAGTTTGAGATTTATTTCAATGTCTGTCCTCTGACACATTTCCTAGACTGCGAATGTTTGCCTCCAACCTGATGTCAGTTTTGTATCTACATATATTTGAGAACAGAGTTTCTCCAAATTGAAGTAAATTAAAGGTCTGTATCGCAACATGTTACGCCACGATCACTTGGTGTATCTTCTAAGTCTATGCACTTCGACTTTTTCGCCAAATATTGATAGACTTCTTAACGGCACCAAAGAAGTCACTAACTAACAGATCTTTATTGTATAAGATCTGAAAGTAGTTTCGTAAATAAAACGCAACGTACATGTCGTCAAACCGCCACTGCAACACAATACACGGCTGGGGGTTAAAGAGAGGCAAAGTCCGCGTGGAAGGAGGTGAATCCAACTTCCCCTCTTTCGCAAAGGTTGGATATCGCTGGGTTAGCCTGCTACCCCTAGATCACTAAGGACCAAGTTCACAATAGCTTGACCAACCCTGGTCTAACGTTTTTTTTTTTTTTTTTTTTTTTTTTTTTTTTTTTTTTTTTTTTTTTTTTTTTCTCCCTTGCCTTGTTCAGTATGTGCAAGCTAGCACTTTCTAAATTCTATACTGAAAACAAATGCATTTGTGAGAGAGAAGATAAATAAAACATGCCAAAAGAAATATTTTTAATGTTTTGGGATTATCAAGGTCATTTATAGTCAAAGTATTTTTTGCCCATCACATTTTTATCCTATGCAGGAAACACAGAACTTTCTCTTGAATCTTTGTTAAGTTATTTACATTTTGTGTTAGGTTGCATAACATCTAAATTCTCCATAAGGTAATTATTAAGTGTGTAATACTTCATAATTAAATAAATAACAGGCTTCAGGTAATTATAGAATACGTAAAATCCCAACCATGAGTGTCGGCAGACTTTTCTCCGGGGGGGGGGGGGCCAATTGTTGGAAATTTGCAATCATATAATATTAAATCATTATTTTATTGTCAAAATTTATAATATTTGTTGCAGATAACCGTATTAATTAGTGCTAAATAAAAATTGTTCTTAACACCAAAATTAAAATAATAGTTTAATAGTCAGTAACTGGCTGCACATTAAGTTCACCAACTTCCAAGGGGGGCCGCGGCCCCCCCCCCCCCTTGCCCCCATTTCGCGACGCCCATGATCCCAACATATCTGTATTCGCGCTGTCAGGATGGCCGAGCGGTCTAAGGCCCCAGACTCAAGGGTGTCCCTTGCCTATACACAGGGTTTAGAGTGTTCTGGTCCTCTCTGAGGGCGTGGGTTTGAATTCCACTTCAGACAAAATTTTTACCCAGCAATTCTAGGTTCCGTTACAGATGGGGCGGAGAATTTTTCTTTAGCGATACCCATCCGTGAGATTTCGAAGACTACAATTTCAGGTCGAGTCATTTCACATTTTATGTAGCTGCACTTACAACATGTGAACAATAACCGTTGAATTTAGATTCAAATTGGTTATTAATTTAAATTTAGTTAGATTGTCCTTCAAAAACATTTAATAAATTATTGACCCAGGCTTAAAATTGGTTGAGGACCTCTAGTTGTTGTTTTCTAGTGCCTTGCATCTGGCAATGAAACCAGTGCTTTCCAATACTTTTGAACTGTAGTTTCTTCTGATCTTAATGCTTCACAGGTCTTCAAGTGATCTTCGTTCATTTCTGCTGGATCGTTACACAGGACACATATTGGTGAAGCTGAGATACCTATTCTGTAGAGATGACTTGCTAAGCAGTCGTGATTTGTCAGTAGTCGGAAGGCTACAACCGCTGTTTTCCTTGGTCTCTGGGGGATTATATCTGGGTTGGAAAGTAGTGTAACCCATTTTTTATCTTTGGCATTTGTTTCTATTTCTTGTAGGTATGAATGAGAAAATGTTTTAATGATCAAGCGTTTTATTGAGGAATATGAGAAATTGAATTTAGAATTTTCTTTTATTGTTGTGCCTTTCTTTGCAAGTGAGTCTGCAGCTTCATTCCCCATGACTCCACAGTGTGCTGGAATCCATTGGAGATGAACAGTCTTATTAACTTTTTGGAGTTGTGTTAACATTTTGTAGCATTCTCTAATTTTTGTTGACTTCTTTGTAGTATTTGAACATATTCCCTGAATTGCAGCTTTAGAATCCGAAAGAATTACTGCCTTGTTAAATTTATTGAAGGGAAGATTTAATAATTGTCGGAGAGCAATGTGTATAGCCTCTATTTCTCCATCATAATTTGTTGTGTCTCTGCCAACAGAATGATAAAAGGAAAAATGTGAACTCGTAACTCCAGCTCCAGTAAGGTTTTCCGTGGAGGATCCATCAATATATATGTGCAGCCATTCTTCTGTGGGATATCTAGTATTGATTGTTTCCAGTGCTAGAAGTTTTTGTATTTCTTTTGGTGTGTCTAATTTACTTATTTCCTCTATTAATTCCAAATTGAAGGTAGGTTGCAATAATTCCAATGGATTTTCTCTTATAAGTAGATTTTCTCTGATGTTAGGAATGTTCAATTTGGATTTAATCTGTGTTACCTTTTCTAGGAAACTACTATGAGTTTTAAGGATTGAAGGGGGGAGGTTCTCTTCTGTCCATTTAGAGTTTGGCAGTCGTAACATTTTCTCGTGTTGGAGCAATGCTTGTTCTTCTATTTTTGTTGTTATTGATGGGGTCCGTGTTAAGGCAATCATGGCATCAATAGGTGTGAATTTAACTGTTCCAGTGATTAGGCAAAGAGCCTGATTTTGTATTTGTTCAAGTTTATTGATGTTAGTATTTGCTGCTGTTATTAAAGCTTCAGAACAGTACAAGAGGTTTGGTTTAACATACATTTTGTATGTTGTGTTAAGGACTCTCCTTGAGCAGCCCCATTTAGCACCAGCTAACCTTTTCAGGATTTGCAGTTTCTTTTCAACCTTTTCTGAGATGTTTGTTATATGTTTTTTCCAACTTAGCTTTCTGTCGAAAGTGATGCCTAAGTATTTGGCATCATCAACTACTTTGAGTGATTTACCATTATAATTTATGTTAATATTAACTGGTTTGTATTTTAGTGTAAATAATTCATAATTTGTTTTTTCCACATTGATAGTCATGAGGTTTTTGGAGCTCCATTCATGTACTTTGTTTAGGGCTGTTTCTATTCTGTCTTTAATTAATTCAGATTTTTTGGAGAGCCTGAAGTCCAAATGACTACATCGTCAGCAAATAAAGCAATTTTGGTTTCTAAAGTTTTTATTATTGATGGAAGGTCATTTATATATATGTTAAAGAGTGTTGTGCTCAGAACAGCACCTTGTGGAAGTCCTCGGTGTGTTTGTTTATATTTGGAAATGTATGTATTATATTTTTTGGCACAAAATCTTTGTGAAATAAACTGAGTTATCCATTTAAGCATGTTACTTTTCACACCTATTGATTGCAACTTCTCAATTAATTTGTTTCTCCAGACTGAGTCATATGCTGATTTAAAATCAATGAATACTGCTAAGGTATCCTCCTTTCCATTGAAAGCTTCCTTGATGTCTTGGCTTAGTAGGAGTACATTTTCACTTGTACTATGATTCTGTCTGAAGCCGGTCTGTGAGCTATTAATTAAGTTGTAATATTCTAGGAACCAGTTAAGTCTAGATGTCACCATTCTTTCCATCACTTTTGCAATAACACTGGTCAAAGATATTGGTCTGAAACTATTAATATTGTTTGAGGGTTTGTTTTTCTTTAAAATCGGGATGATAATGGCTTTTTTCCAGTCGGAAGGTACAGTCATTCTCCAACACGTGTTATACAGTTTAAGTAGGATTTCTTTTCCTTTCATGCCAAGGTGTTTAATAAACTCTGGGTGGATCTTATCAGGTCCTGGAGATTTTTTGTTCTGTAATTGTTCTATTGCTAAATCCAGTTCTGTTTCCTTAAAATCCTGAATAAAAATATCATTTCGTATATCTTTTGGCTTATTAGTTTCTCTGATAGTTTTTTGGATAGCTTTATCTTGTCTTTTATACGCTTGGGGTATTCTTTGTGACTGAGCATAAAACTTGTTAAGGGATTCTGCTATTTCCCTATCTGTAGTTAAGCTTTTGTTATTATGTTTTAATGGTTCAGTTGTATTTTTTGGTAATTTTGTTTTATTAAGGAATTTGTATATTTTATTTCCATCTTTCCTATAGTCCATATGTTCTACAAAATTTGTGAAACTGGCCCTCTTTGCTGTAATTAATTCTTTCTTAAAAATGGCCGCTTTTCTTCTCCAGTTTTGTACATCTTCTGGACACTTGGTTCTTTCGGCTTTTACTCTTGCTATATTTCTTTTGTGTTTTAACTTAGATAAAGATGGTGACCAAAAGTAGCTATATTTCTTTAACTTTCCTTTGGGGATATGTGTTTTGGCTGCTGTCAATAATATTTCACAAATTTTTTTATTCATTTCATCTGTTGACTTGAACTCTGATTCTAACAGTATATTACACTTCCCTTCTATCTCATTTTGGAAACTGGACCAATCTGCTTTTTTAAAATTCCAAGAAGTTTTTATTTATTAGACCTCTTATGGAGTTTATGGTGATTCTGTGGCCTGGACCTGGGTCTTCTATTATTTCTCTTTTTGTATTGTCAATTATGTCAGATGACACCATCAGAAGATCAGGATTTGTACCTGAACCATTATAATGAAGGTAAGTGGGTGGATCATTTGGATTAAATATTAATTGCATTGTTGATGAGTTTAATAGGTCTTCTATGACTCTTCCTGCTGAATTTATATCTCTGTAGCCCCACCTAGGGGAGTGTGCATTAAAATCACCTATTAAAATACTTTTGGGTTCTATGGGAATAGAATTTAGATCTAATGTATTGTCTGGAGGATTGTAGATACTGTAAATTCTATAGTGGTAGTTACTTTTCCATACTTCAATTTGAACTATTTCTGATTTATCTTGTTCTTCCATTGCTTTTTGGATTTGGATAGTAGCTTTCATATTTCTTTTAATTCCTGTAAGAATACCACTTGCTATTTGAAGAGCCTTTGGAAGTATATGTGTAGTGTACTGATCCATTTCAAAGTATATTTCCTGTTCTTGTGATATATTGGCTTCTTGTACTGTGAAGACATCTATATCTTGGTCTTTTAATATTTTCATTAGCTCTTGTTTTTTAGGCTGGGACATGCCTCCTGCATTACATTGTAGAATTCTTAAAGTATTGGAATTGTTGTGACGAAATTTGCCTAAAGATGTCCCCACCCGGAGATCCGATTGGGGGACAGTTTTAACCCCGGAATGTTTATCTTTAGGACTCATACTCATGGGTGTGGCTTTCATGTAACTGTTTTCTTCACGGGTACCAGTTTTACAATGTGGCAGTTACATCACCCGACTTAAACCCCCATTTTGCAAGGGGGACCACACCTATCGTCGGTCAACGGGTCCATCGGACCTAGCCGGGAGGACTAACTAGGTGGTATTTAGATCCACCGACCTTCCCCTCATGTGCCTCTGAGGGACGCTGTTGTGCTGTGATAGGCCAGCACATATGTAAATGGCATTTCCTCCATTTTAGATGAAACAGTTATACCGATGTGATTCGGTCCTGAGGTTCGGTCTAGGCGTTTCTTTCCTCATTCTTACGTGGTGTGTACAAACCCGCACTTTCTAGTTGCTATCTTGAAAGGTAAAGCATTTGCGAGGGAGAACAAGAAGATAAATAAAACGTGGTATTATACATGTTCATTTTGTGGAAATTCTCAAAGTCATTTATGATCAAACTATTCCCCCACCTTCAGATTCCTATTCTACGCAGAAGCAAATCTGAATATCTTGTATTTATTTACATTTTATTTTAGGTTGCATAACTGCTAAATCTTATGCAGCTGACATGACAAATTGTATAAGTAATTTTCAAATGCAATATACCTCATAAATAAAGGTCCCCATAAGCTTCAGATTGAGGAACTATATAATGTTCTAATGGTAAACAGTGTCAGGATGGCCGAGCGGTCGAAGGCGCCAGACTCAAGGGTAATCCTTCCCTGCCCAGTAGGTTGTGAGTGTTCTGGTCGTCTCTGAGGGCGTGGGTTCGAATCCCACTTCTGACATAAATTTTACCACAGATGCTAGGATCAACTACCGTTGGGGGTGGGGGGTGGAGAATTTTTCTTTATCGATACCCATCTGTGAGACTTCGAAGTCTATAATTTCAGCTCCATTTATCTGCATTATATTCCATATAATGTTTTTTTTTTTTTTTTTTTTTTTTTTTTTTTTTTTTTTTTTTTTTTTTTAAATAAAAGTTTTGAGACTTCTTCATGGCGCCTTTTTTCTAATTTCTTGTTATCGCATCTTCAGCAATAAAATACAACTATTTATAACTTTTGCATTGTAAAAATATTTTTTTAGAAAAACTGTAGGAAGAATAACAAGCAAAATCCATGCAACTGCAGTTAAATGTAACACCATAAGCTTCCAATCATTATTTTTCTTGGACTTTCCCCATCCATTTTGCCACAGGCACGTTTGGCCGCAGTTGCTGAGATTAAAATACGCGAAACTGGGCTTTAATAGATGGTTACTCCATTGCGTATCGTTCCATCACATACATTTGTGAGTAGGCTTTTTTTCATGAATATTAATAATAAATTACATTCATCCATAGTGGATGCACATCTTGTTAATAGTTCTGTGCACATAAAAATTACACCAATATTGACAGATTGGTAATTGAAAAGCAACTTGAAAGGTTACATTAACATTACAGTTCTTCAAAATTCATTGTATATTCTTATTAATAGTTTAATATGGAGTATCTGTACAACAATTTCTTGTGTTCCTTTTCATGATACATGATAGTTTTAAAAGATATGCAAAATTATATCTTGTTCTTTCAAATAGGAAGTGGATAATAGAACTAACAGAATGACCTAAAACAGTTTTTATATAGTATTTTATCAATGACTCTATTATGTTTTGGTTCAGAATCAAAATATTTATGAATTAAATTTAGCTTGTTAGGCTTTCTATAAATTGGCCCAGGGGAAATTGAAATTGAATTTTTATTTATAGATGCTCTTTTATTCCTATGGTTCTCAGCGTCCCATTCTATATTGGAAAGCCGTTTAATTTTGCTCTTAGGCCTCTGTATCATGTTTGAGGTTATTTTCGTGCCGTAAATCTACAACACAAGACCACAGGCTTTATTTCCCTTCTGAAAGAAGCCATGCAAAGAATTTTTACGTCCGAAAGATCCATCGGCCTCAGCTGGATTTGAACCAGTGATCTCGGGTCCTAGAGGCAGCCTGTTACTCTTAGACCAGAGAGGACGTATTTGGCCCAAGATCAAAAATAGATGGATCACTCCTGATCTAACGTCTCTTTGTTCTTCTTCTTCTTCTTCTTCTTCTTCTTCTTCTTCTTCTTCTTCTTCTTCTTCTTCTTCTTCTTCTTCTTCTTCCTCTTCCTCTTCTTCTTCTGCTGCTTCTCCTCCTCCTTCCCCCCTCCTCTTCCTCCTCTTTCTTCTTCTTCTTCTTCTTCTTCTTCTTCTTCTTCTTCTTCTTCTTCTTCTGCTCAGTATGTGCAAAGCGCTTTCTAAATCCTACTTAAACGCAAATGAATTTGTGAGAGAGAAGATAAATAAAACGTGGCATTAGAAATATTTTTTAATTTGTCGGGATTATCAAGGTCATTTATGGTCAAAGTACTTTTTGGCTACAAGATCCTATGCAGAAAACACAACTTACATCTGAATCTGTTTTAAGTTATTTACATTTTGCGTTTGGTTGCATAACATCTAAATTTTGAATAAGGTAATCATTAAGTGTAGAATAGTTCATAAATAAATAACAGGCTTCAGGTAAATTGTAGAATACGTAGAATGCTCTAATATCCATGTACTGTCAGGATGGCCGAGCGGTCTAAGGCGCCAGACTCAAGGGTGCACCTTGCCTATACAGTAGGTTGTGAGTGTTCTGGTCCTCTCTGAGGGCGTGGGTTCGAATCCCACTCCTGACACATTTTTTACCCGGGGATTCTAGGTTCAATTTCCAGTGTAAGCTAGGAATTGTTCTTTAAGAATGGCCATTTGTGAGGTTTTAGGATCCACAATTTCAGGTCGCGTTATTTCAAACGTTAACACCATTTGGCCAGATGTGACATATTTGATATGGTTGTGTGGTTTTGTTAACGTTTGAGATTTAGTATGGCGCTTTTTTTCTAATTTCTTAGTATCGCATCTTCAGCAATAAAATACATGTTTTAACAGTGTTTCATATTGTAAAAATATTTTTTTCAATAAAACTATATTTTAAGAATAAGAGTCAAAATCCATGTAAATGTAACCCCGCCAGCTTCCAAGCGTTGCATCATTTTACTTGGGCACTCCCCATCCTTTTTAACCACACTCACAGTTGACTGCAACTACTGGTGTTTAATTCGCGTAGTTAAGCTCTGAGTGAATGATTATTTCATTGGTATCTCTTTAATGATCACATACATCTGTAAGTAAACCTTTTCTGCCATGAATGTTATTAAAAATAAATTACATTCAACTGTCACAGATGTGATAATAATACTTGTTCTGAACACATAAAACTTACACCTAATATTGAGAGATTCGCAAACGATAAGCAGGTTGAAAGGTAAAATTACATAACAGTACAAGTGTTCAAAATTTATTGGAGAGTTCTTATGAAATTATATAGTAATGGTACCATAATACATTGTGTTTTCTTTCGTGATAATTTTAAAATAATATGAAATTATACTTTTACTTATCGAGCGAGACGGCTATGGACCGCTTTCGGGAGGTCGCGAGCTCGATTCCCGTGCACGAGTTTCCTAACCTTGTGTGTTTTTTTTTTTTCTTCCCTTTTCTTTTTTCCCGGGTCACTGAGGAGAATGCTGGTAAGAATAGTTACCTTACATCCCAGAATCACTCCCTTTTATTTCATTCTCTTTCCATCCGGTCTTTCGAGCGACGCGCTGACTCTTACAACCTAGAAAGACCTGCGCTGCGGTGAAGCTTGCGCTATGGAAATACGGTGTTCGGCAGAGGGGTTAGCCGTCCGCCAGGAGGACCGATTGATTAGCTGGATCTGGCTGGTGGCGGGTTCTCTGTGGCATCTGTAGCTTTGTCGGGCTGAAGGACTGCTTCCACCTGTTACACACACACCGTAGTAATCTGCCTGTGAAGCGTTCTGGTCGCCTGTAGGGTACTTTCATCTCATCCTTCCTCCCGGAGTCTGACGCACAATAAGCCTTCGGCTGTCGCGCTGGAATAACTACCGTGATGGACAAGACTATACAATGTTCTTTCAAAATAGGAAATGGATATCAAGAATAACTGAATTACTTTTAAAACATTACCTACGTTGTATACATCGGTCTATAGCTGCACTTACCAAAATGTTATCAATAATTGTTGAGTTTAGGTTGAAAATAGTTATTAATTCAAATTTGGTTAGATGGTCGTTCAAAAACATTTTATCAACTTACTGGCCCAAGCTCAAAATAGGTTGAGCACCTCTAGTTTAGACTTGTTTCCTCTATCTTCCGTAGCGTTTGCAAACACGTACTTCTAGTTTCTATCTTGAAAATAAATGCTTTTGCGAAGAATAACAAGAAGATAAATAAAACTAGGCATTATTCATTTTTAATTTGTGGAAATTATCAAGGGTCAAAGTATTTTCTCCGCCTCCGCCCCCTCAGATTCTTATTCTACGCAGAAGCAAACCTATTTTCTGAATATTTTGTGTTTATTTAAATTTTATTTTAGATTACATAACTACTGAATCTTATACAGCTGACATCATAAATCTTGTATAACTAATTATTTGCTTAAATGCAGAATACCTCAAAAACAAAATTGTCTCCCTATAGGCTTCAGCTTGAGGAAACCTACAATCCCCTCACATCAATATTATCATCGTCGGGATGGCCGAGCGGTCTAAGGAGTCAGACTCAAGGTTGATCCTTACCAGGGTTGCCAACCCGTACGATAATTATGGGGGCATACGATAATTTGAATGTTTGTACTCATGGTTCTCAACCTGTACGATAATTATGGGGGTGTACGATAATTTCTATGCCGGCAAAATATCATTTTCACTGGTTTGTCGAGCCAGCGAAATGAAATTAATTACAAATAACGACACCTCTTTTGTCCTCATGGCCTGTCTCCACCCCTCTAAGGCAACCATTTCATATCATTCTAATCCTTCTACCCTTTATCCTCTTGTTGCCAGTGTGCCCAGATCTGGTAATCTCAATTAAGTAGGCACTGTTCAGAAAATTGATGATCAATGGAGAAAACTCGGAATAAGTGGTATTCCGTGTGAAATAAAGTACATGCCTGAACCTGGCAGTTTCTGGAGAGCTGTTAAACACGTCACCTTGGTGGAAATACTGATTTCAAGGAACTGGCGGAGTTTGCATGATCAGTGATTTCGTTGGCCCACAGAAACACTTCTTGTGAAAGAGATTTTTTCCAAACTAGGTTAAATAATAACCAAAATTAGAAACAGATTGGCGCTAGATACGATAAATGGATTTTTTGCGGTAGTCTCAGCTTATGAAAGAACGTGGTGGGTCCGAAAACCTGCAAACGAGATGTTAAAGTTTATCTCAACAACAAATTTGTATAATGCTGCAACAGCTGAGGAAGATGAACTTTCAGATGAACAGTGCGAGAAACGTAAGTCCTAAAGTTGTAATACTGCTTGAGGTCATTAACCTTGTAAGTGGATACCATAAACATCAATACTATTACATTTTCATAAGTGTTATGCTGATAAAGTTATTGTTGTAGCATTTGGTTTACGATGTACGATAATTTTGAATCCAAATCTATAATTCTGAGTGGCCGGTACGATAATTTTACTTCTAAACATTGGCAACCCTGATCCTTACCTACCTAGTAGGTCGTGAGTGTTCTGGTCCTCTCTGAGGGCGTGGGTTGGAATCCCACTCCTGACACAAACTTTACCCACAGATTCTAGAATCAATTACCGGTGAAAGCGGAGAATTTCTCTTTGTCGATACCCACCTGTAAGATTTCGAAGTCCCCAATTTCAGCTCGACTGAATGAATGAATTAAAAAAGTTATTTGGGCATGTTGTGTGGCATGCCCTGGCTATTTAGGGACACCCCTCTTCAGCCTAGTTTTGAAGTTTTTGATTGGTTGTGTGGCGGATTTCTTTGGCGTGTGTGTGTGTGTATGTTGGTGTTGTGGGTTTTGTGTTTGGTGAAATTTAGTGTGTGTCATGGTTGCCAACCCGTACGATAATTATGGGGGTGTACGATAATTTCAATGTACGATAGGCCGATACCGGTGAAATATTTTAACTGGTCTGTCACACCTGCGGAATGAAACTAATTACAAATGGCGACACCTTTTTGCCCTCATGGCCTGTCTCCAACCCTCTAAGGCAGCTGTTTCCAACCCTACTAATCCTCCTAACCCTTTATCCTCTTATTGCCACTGTGCCCAGATCTGATAATCTCAATGAAGAAGGCAGTGCTCAAAAATTGATGATCAATGGAGAAAACTCGGAGTAAGTGATATTCCGTGTGAAGTAAAGAACATGCCTGAACCTGACAGTTTCTGGAGTGTTGTTAAACACATGTGTCACCTTGGTGGCAATGCTGATTTCAAATAGCTAGCGGCCTTTGCATTAACAGTGATTTCGTTGCCCCAGAGAAGCACTTCTTGTGAAAGGGTTCTTTCTAAACTGGATTTAGTAAAAACCAAAACTAGAAACAGATTGACGCTAGATACTGTAAATGGACTTATACAGTCGTTTCAGCTTATGAAAGAATGTGGTAGATCCAAAAACCTGCAAGTCACCAAGAAGATTTAAGGTTTATCCTCACAACAAATTTGTATAATGCTGCAACAGTTGAGGAAGATGAACTTTCAGATGAATAGTGCGAGAAACATAAGTGCTAAAGTTGTAATACTGGTTGAGATCATCAATCTTGGAAGTAGATATAGTAAACATCATTACTATTACATTTTCATAAGTGTTATGCTGATTTTTTATTGTTGTGGCATTTGTTTTATGATGTACGATAATTTTGAATCCAAATCTATAATTTTGAGTGGCCGGTACGATAATTTTACTTTTAAATGTTGGCAACCCTGGTACGTGTTAATCATCCCTAGCTGCGTGGCACGTCCTCTACCCAAGAAGAAATTCGTTTTGTCGCTGGATATGTTGTTTGGTTTACGTCTACTGCTACTATCGGTAACTTTATTTTATGCTTGTTTGTGTGGATTTGTGTGTTTGGTGTATGTGTGTGTTTTTATTTTATGTGTTTGTGTTTATTGTGTGTCTAAATGTTTTGGAAGTGTTGTAAGTGTGCCTGTAGTCTGTCTTGTTCTTGTTGCTGGTATTTGTCGTAAACGTGAATTAGTGTTATGAGAGGAGGGTTTTTGTCTTTTTGTGTTTCTGTTACTGTTTTCATTTTTTGTGCGGTATTGATTAGTGTTCTTCTGTAGTGTCTTGTGTGTGCGTTGTATATGTATTTTATCATGAGTTTTGCTATGTGTGTGTCAATGGGTGTTGTGTGCGTGTAGTTGTATAGTGTGTTTGTCTTGAAGGAACGTGAAAGTTTGTGTACAGTTCTGAGGCACCTCCTCTCGAATGATTTAATTTTGTCCATCATGTCTGTTGTAATAAGTGGCATGGTGGCTACGGCTGCGTAAGTCAGTTGAGGTCTTATTAGTGTGTTGTAGTATGTATGGCACAAGTCCTCGTCCGTTCAGTCTGGCTAGGTAAGTCAGTGTGGAGTGAATGGGTCGTGTTTTGTTTAACAGTCGCGTGTAATGTGGCTTGATTTTCAGTCTGTTTTGTATGTGTATACCCAGGTACTTTACGGTCTTTTTGCATGTGATGTTCGGTTTATTGAAGGTGAGTGTGGCTGTTTTATATGACTGTTTTATGATTTTCCTTATCACAATGGCTTGTGTTTTGTCGATGTTTATGGTTATGTGCCATTTTCGTGTCCATTTAAGGAAAGTTTTTTGGAGTTGCTTTTCAAGCTCTCCTTTAGCGTGGCGTGTATGCTCCAATACGCAGTATCATCTGCGTATTGGGCAAGGTGTATCTTGTTGTGTGTCAGCTGTGAAGAGAGTGTACAGGAGGCCTGAGATGGCGCTCCCCTGTGGTGTGCCTGCTTTTATGTAAATGGTATCGGATAGTGTGTTGTTTATTCGTATATGTCCTGTCCTGTCTGTAAGGAAGCTGGCTATCCAACGTACAATCCTGGGTGAAATCTTAAAGTCCGTCAGTTTGTAAAGAAGTCCGTTAGTCCAACATTTGTCGAAAGCGGATTGTACGTCAAGGAAAGTCGCAATTGTCACAAAGCCTCTGTTGTAAGCGTCTTGTAGGTTTGATAGTACGCGTACTATTTGGTCCTGTATTGTTATGTCGCAACGATAGCCAGCTTGTGTCGTGGGTATGAGTCGTCTTTCTGTGCATATGTTTGTCAGTCTGTGTGCTACTATCTTTTCGAAGGTTTTAGACAATGTGGAGATGAGTGAAATAGGTCTGTAGTTTTTATGGTCGGTCTTATTTTTACCTGGTTTTTCGAACAGAAGTATGTGGGCGCGTTTCCAGTCAGTCGGGTGGTATCCGTGTCGGTATAAGTGGTTGTAGGTGGTTACGAGTAAGTTCATCGTGTTGTCTGGTAGTTGTCTAATCATCTCGTATGTTATGTTGTCTGGGCCTGGTGCCGTGTTTCTGGTTTTTTGTAGTACTATTTTTAAGTCTTGTACTGTTATCGGTCGGTCTGTTTCGTCAAATTCTATGATGTCCATTTGTGGTGTGTAGAGGTTTGGGTGCTGTTTATTTACAGTTTTAAAATGCGTTTTGTGGAATGTCGGGTCATCGGGTGTCTGAAATATGTTTTCATAGTGTTGTCGGAAGATTTCTAGTTTTTGCGTAATGTCGTGTATCGTTTGTCCGTTTTGTTTTATTGGATATTGTGGGTACGTTTAGTGTCTAGTGCTTTTAATAAGTCTCCAGAACTTGGCTGGGTCTCTTTGGTGTGTCTCGGTCATTTTGTCGAGTAGTGTGTTCCATTTGTCAGAGTTGAATGTCGCGATGGCGTCTTTCACATCTTGCTGTAGTTTGTTGACTATGCGTTTGTCTTCTGGGGCATGTGTCTTCATGTATTGTCTGTGTGCTTTTCATTTATTTTTAATTATCTGTATTATATGTCTTGGTAATGGTCTACTGTAGGGGCTTATATTTATGGTTTTTTCTGGTACAGATGCTTTTCGGGCTTGAGTAATTATGTCGGTAAGTGTTGTTGCGTATATGTCTATATCATGCCATGTAGTGGTCACATCGTCTGTGAGTCGTTCGGCTGTCTGTTTGTAGGTGTTCCAGTCTGCGTTCTTGAAGTCGTTTATTATTATTGTCCTGTTTATCTGTGTGTGCCAAGGGTGTGCTCTTATTGTCAGTATGATTGGTAGGTGGTCGGTATTTGGGGGTGCATCTGTACCTATGTGTTCGATTTGTGTGAATGTGCGTTTTGAAGTCAGTATTTTGACAGGTGAGCTAGGTTTTTGAGTGCCTGTGCCTATCCTGGTCGGTCCTGGTGTCAACGCTACTCTGAGGTCAGTCTGGTCGAGTAACTTTGTCAGTTCACGCCCGTGTGCATTTGTGTTTTCGTCTAGTAAGTGTGTGCTGTATGCGTTAAGATCTCCTGCTCGTATTAAGTCTGGGTAGTTGTCATTAAGGTATTTTAGTAGCGTCGTCGGAAAGGGGTCTTTGGGTGGTAGGTATAGTGTGGCGATAAGTGTCTTTTTACTTTGAATTCTAATTTGTACTAGCGAGAGTTGATGGTTTTGGAATGCCGGGGGCGTGGCCAAGAGGATGGGATTAAGCTCAGCTTTTGCCAAAATCATGACCCCGCCTCCGGAGTTCTGTGTTGGTCTCTTCGAAAAGATAGTAGCGGTTTGAAGTTCATGTTTATATTTTTATAAAGTTTTGTCTCGTTAATTGTTACGATGTCTATGTTAAGTCATTAGGTCTTGTAATTGTTGTCGTTTTGTCCGAATACCATTAATATTTATGTGTAGTAGTTTAAGGTTGTGGTGTGTGTCTGTGTTGTGTGTGCCATTGTGATTCGGTGAGTGTTTGTATGGTTTTATGTATGTTTTTACCTTGTGATATCATGCACAAAGATGGCCAGCTGATTCCCTACACGGGTTGAGTTGATGACCCTTTTTAAGGTCTTGTGTGCCGTCTGCGATATATTGTACCCTATGTACCGGTGGTATGATATCATAAATGGGTGGGATGAGGGTGGTCAGTAGGGCTCGGAAGTTCATGCCCTAAAAAACACTGAAATATGCATGCAAATATGCTCTTAAAACCTTCAAAATATGCCAAGAAATATGCACTATTTCATTAGAACAGTTCATGTCCCTTTGCAGTAGACGAGTTAGTGTAAATAATAAAGTTACCTTATTCCTTAGACGTTGAAGCAGAAGTGGTCCCGCTGCTAGTATTAACTGCTAAATTGCAGTTCACAACCAACATTTGGCACAAATTTTCCACTGTAAAACATTGTCTGTTGTCTCGCAAAACACTTTGGTAACGTGAAAAACTCCACGTCACAAGATGTTATTGGGGCATATTTAAATGATGCTAACTGCTTCACCGAGAAAATGAAGTCTCTTGGTATGACAGATGGTTTCCTTTTGAGGATGTCTCGAATATCGCACATCTGTTCATAACCAGAATTTTTTGAAATTACATAATTCACTCTCTCTTTCACTTTTTGTCCTATGCTACCAGGAACCGATCTTTTTCAAAGACAGTAAGTGATTCATGCAAAGGAAACCCTACAGCTTCCAATGCCGTTATGGCTGTTGGTAAGAAAGAAAAATGGGCAGATATGAAACTAAGATCCTCTTTTAATCCAGTGCCTGACAGAATATTTTCCACAGGTTCTATTGAAGTATCATTCGAGTCCAATGAATTAACAACCTCTTCGACTATTTCTATGTGCTCAGCAAAATATAAAACTACATCGACCCATGTTCCCCATCGAGTTAACACTGGTGCAGGAGGAAGTCGGATATTAGGTGCTGTTGATCTAAACAACTTAACTCTTTTAGGAGATTTAACAAAAATTGTCTTTGTACTGGACACTAGGATAGGAAAGAATCACGTATTGTCTCAGAAATGCGATGAAGAGCGTGTGCCAAACAAGTTATGTGAATTTAGTTAGGAAAAATACCTTTCGGAGTTTGTCCTGATTTTACCAAATAAGGACCTGCATCACTAACAAATAAAAGTAACCGGTCGTATTTGATTCTACACGCCCATAGTAATTTCAGAGAGTCCATCACAAACTGGGTCACAGTTACATTGTCAGTGGCCACGATTATATTCACAATAGAATGACGCTCAAAATCAGGGATTTCATCAACAGATAACCATACAAACTGAACCGCTAAGTAATTTTGTATATTTGACAATGCGTTATTGTAACAATGTCTTACATAAGTCTTACGCAGTGTACTTTCTTCAGGTACATGCTGTCAAGTGTACTTGACAAGAAGGTTGATATAGGCTTTTAAATGTCGGACTATTCATTTTGAAGAAGGGAATATCAGCAGCTAAAAATGCATGGCACAACTCATAGGAAAATTCAGTAACCCTACTTCCTAAACACTCTACTAGCTCATCAAAGTTCTAAGGCTTTCACGGCCGGCGTCAATACTAGATGCAATAATATTAACCGGGCTTGTGGGCCGTGGTCTATTGGGTTCCTTCTTCTTCCCAAACGTTTCGTCTGCGACTACGGCAGACATCTTCAGTGGCGGCGAGGTCGAAGTTTCCTAGTGGAGATCTCAGCACCGACTGTGCTGGTCACCACCAGAGGTGCGGTATTTATGTGTAGTAGTTTAAGGTTGGTGGTGACCAGCACAGTCGGTGCTGAGATCTCCACTAGGAAACTTCGACCTCGCCGCCACTGAAGATGTCTGCCGTAGTCGCAGACGAAACGTTTGGGAAGAAGAAGGAACCCAATAGACCACGGCCCACAAGCCCGGTTCATATTATTGCATCTAGTACTCTACTAGCTGTTTTTGAACAGGTTCTTTGCAAATTTTCTGATTAAACTCTCCTTAAGCTTTGCTGGTTTATGTGCTGAACTATTTGAAATCTTTTCTCACTCCCTACATTTTACTCACAGGCTCCACAAAACAGTACCGTATTATCTGTAGATATTAAATCACTCGAAAACTCTTTCTATAAATTAATTAATCTAGCACTCGAAGTTGGTTTTATTTTCGGAATTTGAAGAGCTTCCGCTGGATTTGAACCAGCGATCTCCGGTCCTAGAGGCTGCTAGAGGCTGCTAGACCAGAAAGGACGAATTGGCCCAAGCTCAAAAATAGTGGATCACTCCTGATCTAACGTCTTCTTCTTCTTCTTCTTCTTCTTCTTCTTCTTCTTCTTCTTCTTCTTCTTCTGCTCTTCCTCCTTCTTCTTCTCAGTATGTGCAACCTATGTAGCACTTTGTAAATTCTACTTGAAAGCAAATGCATTTGTGAGAGAAAAGAGAAATAAAACATGGCATTAGAAATATTTTAAAATGTTAAGATAATCAAGGTCAGAGCATTTTTTGCCCATCAGACTCTTATCCTTAACAGAAAAGACACAACTTTCATAGGAATCATTTTTAAGTTACTTACATTTTGTTTTAGGTTGCATAACATCTAATTTTTGCATAAGGTAATTGTTAAATGAAGAATACTTCACAAATAAATTGCAGAGTTCAGGTAATTATAGAATACATAGAATGCCCTGATACATTTATTCGCATTGTCAGGATGGCCGAGCGGTCTAAGGCGCCAGACTCAAGGGTGCTCCTTGCCTATAAGCAGGTTACGAGTGTTCTGGTCCTCTCTGAGGGCGTGGGTTCGAATCCCACTCCTGACATAGTTTTTACCCGGGGATTCTAGGTTCAATTATCGGTGGGAGGGAAGAATTTTTGTTTAAGGATATTCATATGTGAGGTTTCAGTCTCCACAATTTCAGGTCGGGTGATTTCAAACATTAACTCCATTTTGCCAGGTGTGGTATATTTGGTATAATTGTGTGGTTTTGCTTAACGCTGGAATTTTCTATATGACACTTTTTTTCTAATTTCTTAGTATCGCATCTTCAGCAATAAAACTGAAGTATTTCCAGTGTTTCATATTGTAAAAATACTTTTTCAATAAAAATGTAGTTTCAGAATAAGAAGCAAAATCGATGCAACTGCAGTCATATGTAACACCGTCAGCTTCCAAGCGTGGCATCACACTAGTTATTTTACTTGGGCCCTCCCTGTCCCTTTTAACCACACTCACAGTTGACTGCAACTAATCGGGTTTAATTCGCGTAGTTAAGCTTTGAATGGATAGTTACTTCATTGGTATTTCTTTAATGATCACATATCACATACATTTGTGAGTTAGCCTTTTCTGCCATGAATGTTATTAAAAATAAATTACATTCAACTATCATAGATGTGATGATAATACATGGACATAAAACTTACACCTAATATTGAGAGATTCGGAAACGAAAAGCAGGTTGAAGAGAAATATTACATAACAGTACAGGTCTTCAAAGTTCATTGGGGTGTTCGTATTAAATAAAGTAATATGTAGTATTTGTACCATAATTCCTTGTGTTTTCTTTCATGATAATTTTAAAATACATTATACCATTTCCTTGTCGAGCGAGATGACTGTGGTCCGCATTCGGGATGTCGCGTGTTCGATTCCCTTGGTTCTTTTTCTTCTTCTTCTTCTTCTTCTTCTTCTTCTTCTTCTTCTTCTTCTTCTTCTTCTTCTTCTTCTTCTTCCTCCCGGGTCACTGAGGCGAATGCTGGAAAGAATATTTACCTTACATACCAGAATCACTCCCTTTAATTTCATTCTCTCTATCCGGTTTTTTTTCCGAGGTTTTCCCTTATCCTGAGAAGACGAATGTTTGGTAAATTAAAGCTTTATGCACCTCGGGCTCATTTGAGCATCATTTCACCCGTTTCATTCACTCACCGTCTGATATGACATTACGTTGGAGGACTTTAATTTAAAAAAAATCACTGGGTTAGCATGTTACCCCTAGATCAGGGAGAACAACATTGGCCCAACCTCAAAATAGGCTGGCCACCAATGGTCTTCTTTTTCTTGCGCTAGCGCTTTCTAAATTCTATATTGAAAGCAAATGCATTTGTGAGAGAGAAGATAAATAAAACATGGTATTAGAAATATTTTTTGATTTGTCGGGATTATCAAGGTCATTTATGGTCAAAGTATTTTTTGCTCATCGGAATTATCCTATGCAGAAAAGACACAACTCACATCTGAATACTTTTTAAGTTATTTGCCTTTTGTTTTAAGTTACATAACATTTAAATTTTGCATAAGATAATTATTAACTGTAGAATACTTCATTAATAAATAACAGGTTTCAGATAATTTTAGAATAGATGGAATTGTCACGTTGTCAGGATGGCCGAGCGGTCTAAGGCGCCAGACTCAAGGGTGTCCCTTGCCTATATAATAGGTTACGAGTGTTCTGGTCCTCTCTGAGGGCGTGGGTTCGAATCCCACTCCTGACACAATTTTTATCCAGGGATTCTAGGTTTAATTACCAGTGAGGGCTTAGGAATTTTCCTTTAAGGTTATCCATCTGTGAGATTTCAGAATCCACAACTTCCTTCCAGTTTTTCAAACGTTAACTCCATTTTGTCAGGTGTGACATATTAGGTATAATTGTATGGTTTTGTTAAGGTTTGAGATTTCTTAATGGTGGTTTTTTCTAATTTCTTGGTATCGCATCTTCAGCAATAAAATACAAGTTTCTAGTGTTGCAGATTGTAAAAAAATTTTTCCAATAAAACCATAGTTTAAATATAAGAAGCAAAATACATGCAACTGTAGTCATATGTAACCCATCAGCTTACAAGCGTGCCATTACACCCTTTATTTTACTTGGGAGCTTCCCGATCTTTTTTACCTCAGGCACATTTTACTGCAGTTGCTGGCATTGGAACTCCCGACGTTAGGCTAAGGATGCATATGGCATACATTTGTGATTAAGCTTTTTCCTGTCATGAATGTTTTTAAGAATAAATTACATTCAGCTATCAGAGTTGCACGTATTGCTAATATTTGTATCGTGCACATAAAAATTACACATGATATTGACAGATTGTAAATGAAAAGCAAACTGAAGGGTCACATCAACATAACAGGTATTCAAAATTTATTGGGGTATTCTTATTAAATAATGTAGTATGGAGTATTTGTACAGTCGGCTCCAATGTTTTCCGATCCACGTGTTCCTAGCCGCGCTGGGAAGGTTATGTCAGGTGGTCTCAAAGGTCGACTTGCCAGCTCATACCTGTCTACAAAGTCCAGGGGCATGACGTCTTCGTAAGTACAAAGAACGGCCGCGCCGTAGTCGAGTGGTTAGGCCATTCGCTTCTAACCAAAGCGGCCTGGGTTCGATCCCAGGAACCGCATGTGGGATTCGTGGTGGACGAAGCGGCGCTGGAGCGGGTTTTACCCGGGTTCTCGGTTTCCCCCGCCATCTCACTCCACCGGTGCTCCATTTTCATTCCAGTATCATCAGTGTCATCGCCTGCGGTGCCGTATGTAGCAAAAGCGGACATTAAACACTAAAAACAAGTCCAAAGAAAACATCATTCCAACATTTTTCTTAGACCTGGAAAGTAATCTCAGTGTAAAGAATACATTCAGAACGAACTCGCAGCGAGGATGGAAACTAAATATTCGGCATTAGAGGCGTTATATCACTCTATAATGAAGTTAAATTTAAAACGTTTAAATAGTTTTAATATACCACTTTTCTAGTTAAGCCATTCATAAAGACAGACTATGCGCGCTGTAAAATTTGCAAATTGTTATTATTCAACGAACCTGAAATCGTGTATTTAGCGTGAAATTTCACATCGAAGCTTAAAACAATGGATGGCTCTTTGTCGGAAATAGCAGGAAGACAGAACTTCAAAGGAAAATGAAAGTTTAGCATGACATAAGTATTAGAACTACTGCAAATAGCAAAAGAGCATATTTCAGAAAACCATGAGGCATCAGCCTCCATAGGTTACGTAGGTTCTCCCCCTTAGCTTTCTTGCCTATCACCCTTTAAATCTCAACTGATTTATTTATCATTATTATGATAATTATGATTATTATTTTTGTTATTCTTATTATTATTGTATTACTGTTGTGGTTGTTATTATTATTACTATTATTATTACTAATACCATCATTATGATTGTGATTGTTTATTATTATTATTATTATTATTATTATTATTATTATTATTATTATTATTATTATTATTATTATTATTATTATTATTATTATTATTATTATTATTATTATTATTATTATTATTATTATTATTATTATTATTACTATTACTAACGAGAAATACATCTTATGCATTATCTTTGTGTAAGGAATTGTCTAAACATTTTTCTTAAACGCCGTTAATGCTAACAGAAATAACAATGTTACTTGTTTAAATACGTGCTGAAGAGAATGTGCTATTTTTTGTTTGGATTGAATAAAGTTGATTATTTAGCTTCTTGTTTGCTCTCCGCTGACCACACATCAGAGGAACATACACAAAAGTAATAACTGGTGAAGCCGTCGCTGGGCCAGGCGGACCAGCCGCAAGTATACTGACCAGCAGCTAACTTGGCGGGTGAGATTGGACGCGCAGTGGCATTCACAAGGCTTAAGGGAAACTCAGGCTACGGCCCGATTGCATCATCTTTGGAACAGCTGATAGAGGCGAACCGAGGCCAACGTGAATATGAGTTTCCCGTTTCCTTTGACATTCCAACAGTTCCCCTTTCACTGTAATAACTTTATTCTTATTATACAAGATTCTTCAAAATGTTTTACACAGACCAATGGATTTTGCAATTTTGAAAACACAGTTGGAGTATTTCTTAGCCAAGCCTTTCAAAGATTTTCATCTTTTGGCAGTGAGAACGTTAAATGACTTTCTGCTTGACTATCATAATTAGTTTTAAATCCATACACACTACGTCGACCCATATTTTTCAATTCTACACCTAAAATAAAAGTAGAATTACATACCTTTCAGTACCGGTATCACCATGTTGCAAAATAGTTTATGAATTCTTGAATAACTTCACTGAAGAATTAACATACTATAAATAAAATAATTTTAATTTAATAGTTCAGCTATAACAAGTAAAACTTACGAAAACCAGGCGATAAACTGTTCAATTACTCAAAAGAAACCGTTACAAAGTGGGGCGAAAAACATCTGTTATAATTCTCGTACTACAATAAGAAAACTACTGGACAATGAATTTTGATTAATTTACAATATTTACAAATAAACTCGATCACTTAAACAGCATATCCCACCACTGATTCACTTTCAATTAAACAGAACTAACACGTGTTCCCCGTAACATTCAACACTGGTAGCCATGTTTGTTAGAACTGCCAGTTCACCACTATCCCTGCTTCAAGGCCTTCATATCACGTTGGCCTCGTGGCATTTACTGATGACGTCAACCATGTCCACCAATGGGATGCAGTGCGTTGTTGACTCTCGTACAGAGAAAGCTGTATTCGCCTATTCAATGTTAAAGTGCTTTTTAATAACGTAGTGATAGTGCGTGTGTTATAATTAATATATAAATATATAGTACTTAGTGTACGTGATGGAAGGAAACAAAAAGAATCAGCCGGTTTTACACAAACAAGCGAGGGACATAATATACAGGTGTTAGGGGTATGAGTGCGCAGACTTCGCGTGCTGGGAGATCCAAATATGACTAATAATAAAGTCCAATTACAACTCCATCTATCCTGAAAGTTAAAGGAGATAATCGAACGTTATTGAATACATTATCTGCACAGTGTGGCAACACAGGCCGAATGTTTTGTTTTGGTTTGCGGCCAGGCATGCGTTCACCCCTGCAACGGGTGAAGGTCTAAACTAGGCTAGCACTCGAAATCCGGTTCGCCACGTGCCTGTGTGTTTCTTGTCAGCTAATGCCAGTAACGAGGGATGGGGTGGTTTACTTTTAAGCTATTCAATCGTATTTACGAGAACTAAACTAAAAGCTGCGTAAGAGGCTACGCATAAGGTGTAGTCGGATGGTCAAAGATAGCAACTTCAAATGTTAAGTATGGAAATACCTCAGTCGTGTAATTGTGTAATTAAATAACAGCCACCTTCTACTAAACAAGAAAATCTATTATAAAAAACACGACTTTGGAGCCGGAACAGCCTAGATGGCCTAAGACAAGAAGAAGAACAGCAACAACAACAAAATTATTAATGGTCAATAACTGCAAACTCAACAAGATGTCTTTTACAGTAGATGTTCAAAATGTGCTCCCTGAGAATCTTCTTAGCCAATTTTGCCCTACCCTCGTTAGAGCTTCTGTGTTCTGCTCAATCTCTAGGGCTGCTTCAAACAGCGTTGCGCTTCACATGTGTTGCAATCGGTTTTGCCCCAAGCAAGAAGCATATCTAAATACTCTTGATTTGTAAAGCCTGCCATAGTTCTAAATGCATTTAACGCACCTGAAGCACTGACAGAACCTGCTGTTGTGCACGGATGTACTGTCAACATTCTCTCACTTTCCGCTCTTCTCACGCGCTAATGTTGCGGGGTTGCCAAGCGTATGCCCACGACTTTATTCCAATAGACACACTGGAATCCAGTCCTTTCATATCATTTTGTGGCTAAACGAATCATTTTAGCAACATATGGTAAACACATAAATAACACATCTTTTGTAGCTCTACCTCGCTGTTTTAATTGCAGAAGTAAACGATAACGGAGTGGGGACATATTTGCAATCACATTTATGACCAGTTTTAATTTTTATTTATGAAACTATGCACTATAGAGGAAAATGGTACAGGAACTTATGTTTTAGTTTAACGTCAGGAAGTTGCCTTTGAAGTCTGCGCACTCATACCCCTAACACCTTGTATAAAGCACATTCCTTCCTTAAGACGTCTGCCTGCAGGCCATTATGCAGCATTGCTAAATGTGGGGAACGCACAACTGAAGCTTGTGCCATAGGTCTCAGAAGACTAATATGCAACTATTTTTAAATAACGTAAACTAAAACGCATTATGTAATTCTCTGTGCTATTTTCTAGAATGAATTAATCTATTGCTACCTATCTTTTGCTATTTTATAGGAATGAATCTCAAATGTTATTGTCCTTTTAGTTCCTTGTCTCTTAGGTTTACTTTGTTATGCGAATTTCACATTTGCATAAGTGTCACTGAAATATGTGTTTACTGCAAGAAATTAAAAACAAATGAGGTTTAAGGTGCGAGTAATATAATGAATGTGCTTTACACATACGCGCATTATAATGCTTTTCATTAGGGTATACAAAATTACGGATATAGTAGTGTGTTTCGTTGCTTTCCTGTAATTGTTGAAGGGAAGTATACTCTGGCGCGAGAAACTTGCTGCACGTACGACAATATGGCAACGCAGCTATACTACCTCTGTCTTTGTCTTCTGCGCGAGGAACCACCAAATTAGGTCCCGTTCATCGGAAAGCATTTGGAACCGGCTGTGCCATAATTCATTGTGTTTCCTTTCGTGATAATTTTAAAACATATGTGAAACTATACCACGATCTTTCAAAATAGGAAGTGGATAGTAAGAATAATTGAATGACTTTTAAAACTTTATGTTGTATATATCGGCTAACAGCCACACTTGTCTAAATACTTTGTCAATACTTATATAGTACCTACTTCAGTTCAGACCCAAGCTCAAAATAGGTTGGTCACCCCTGGTTTAAACTGTCTTTCTTGCGTTATAAGTGCAGGACTGTTGCTATCTTGAAAGCAAATGCATTTGCAAGAGAGAAAATCCTAAATAAAACGTGGCATTCCACATTTATAATTTATCGAGATTACCAATATCACTTATGGTCAAAGTATTTCCCCCCAGAATCTTATTCTACGCAAATTACAAAATATTTATTTGATTTTTTAAAAGTTATTTATGTTTTATCTTAGGCTGCATAGTTTTAAGTTTCAAGGTAAGTATTTAAGTGTAGAATAGTTCGTAAATAAATAACATAAAAAATTGAGAAAACATAGAATGCCCTGATATCGCTGTTCACACTGTCAGGATGGCCGAGCGGTCTAAGGCGCCAGACTCAAGGAATACGCCTTCCCTATACAGTGGGTTTAGAGTGTTCTGGTCGTCTCTGAGGGCGTGGGTTCGAATCCCACTCCTGACACAAATTTTACCCAAGGGTCCCAGACTCAATCACTAGAGGGAGCGAGGAATTTTTCTTTACGGATGCCGCCACGCTGGTAACTTTACTTGGACCCTATCCTTTCTTTTTGATCACAGGTGCATTTAACTACAGTTGCTGGGATTCGAACTCGTGACGACTACATACATTTGTGAATAAGCTTCTTATGTCATGAGGGTTATTAATCCTACACCTAATATTGAGAGATTGGTAAATAAAAAGAAAGTTGAAAAGTCACATTACAGGTCTCGAACATTCATTAGGTGTTCTTATTAAGTAGTGTAATAATTCATTGTTTCCTTTCATGGTAATTTTAAAAGATATACTAAATTAAATGAAGTTCTTTCAAAATAAGAAATGAATAATACGAATAACCGAATGACTTATAAAACAATATGCTACACACAGCTACACTTAACTAAATACTTTTTAACACTTATATAATACTTATTTTAGTTCAGATTCAAAATATAATGCAAAAGGATATATAAGCTTTGAGCTGAGAAAATATACAATTCCCTGATATCAATTTTTCACGTTGTCAGGATGGCCGAGCGGTCTAAGGCGCCAGACTCAAGGGTAATCCTTGCCTACACGGTAGGTTGCGAGTGTTCTGGTCCTCTCTGAGGGCGTGGGTTCGAATCCCACTTCTGACACAATTTTTATCCAGAAGTTTCAGGTTTAATTGTCGGTGAGGATACTTATCTATGAAATTTCAAGGTCTACAATTTCAAGTTGATTTGTTTAAAATTTTACTACAGCAGATTCCAAAGACAGGTGTTTATTAATTCTTTTACTGTCTTGAAGAATTGCTCCATATAATGCAATTAGTTTCTTAAAAAAGAACTGTAGCTAAACTCTTTAATTTGATTTAAACCGAATCTACATCGCGTATAGCAATTTAAAATAGAAAATTGCGAGAAATGAAAACTCGAGAAAAGAGAGGTTAAAATTCTAAGGCTAAAATTACATTGTTTCTCACTTAATGTTATTTAAAAATTATTAGGTAAATGTGTGTCTTCCTTTATCTTTTTCTTCTCCTCTGCAGCTAATTTAGAATTTTAATATTTCTTCGGCCTCTCTTGAATGGCTATCATGCTAGTCTCTAGTCCTCTGGTTGTGGGTTTAAACCCGGCGGAGGGCGATGGATTTTCTTGGGGTAGGTAAATATTCTTACCGTTCACTTATATACAGACAAGCAAAGCAACATTTTTTGAGAGGTAGAACTGGAACTTAAAACTTAAACACCAACAGTATGTTTGTTGGCATAAATAAATAATAATTATAACATTTTTACTACTATTTTGTAGAAATTTAGGCTTACAGACAGATATTTAAATCACTATATGACCTGCTTTAAAAGGTGGTACACCTATGAAACCTACATAGAACTAAGGTAGAAAGTGTGTAGGTTTTGATAACACTAAAGTCCATATTTATGAATTTTGGTGATTTTTAGTCTATCCTTAACAGAATCATTGCCTCTATCCCGCAGAGTCTGTACCTATCAGTTTGGAAATGAATGTGAGTCTGTTTTAAAAGTAATGGAAGTCCAAAGTGAAGAAACCTATAGTTCAACGAGTAAACGCACCAACATCAATTTTTTCTAAGATCAAAGAACCGGATAAAAGGGGGATAAAAAGGTCCAACGAAATTTGGGGTAAACTCGCTGTGTAAAACCTTTTACGTGGCATAATGCTAGGTTTACGATGAGCTTTACTTAATGTTACTTAACACGACGGGATGCACTTAACGTTTTGGGAGTGACTCTAATTGGTTATACTCGATAGACCGGGTGATATTACAGTTATCAACATGTATTAATTAATAAACAAACACCTTCTTATTTATGCAATTTTTATTGCAAATGAAATTATATTTTGAATTTTTTGGCTATAGCCTATGTAGTCCTGTTTATTCTGGATGACTTTTTAATAACTCGTAAACCGTAAGAGATAGACAAACTCTTACTGTACAAAAAAGTAGATCTCCTAAAACACACAGTTTATGTCCCAATAAGATTTTTTGTAGAGTGAACCATTTCTGAGATATTCCTTGTTGTTTGTGTCAGTTTCGAAAAACAAACTTTCGTCTAATGCAACATCGTTGTTCACTTCTTTTATGTGTTAACCGTGCGAAGAGAACGGAATCTCAAAGCTTTAAAAGATTTTATTCCCCTTGATTCTACAAGGAAATGGGCAATAAGATAATTTCTGCAAATGTTTATCTCAACTAACATGAAGAAGATATAGGAATAAGGGTATGTAAGAATGATTAGTACAAGAGTAGAGAAAGTGTTGTGAGTGCAACACATCAGAATTTTTTTTATCCAAATGGAATGTGTAATTCCACAAGAATGCGTGAAAATAACAATTAGTTACCTGTAAGATGCGTAGGGTAACTTATTTCTGTCATAGCTTCGGTAGTAGTTATGTACATCACATAGGGTTATGAAATAATTAATCACTTAAAAGACAAGTTGCGTTGAGATGATCAGGGAATTGACCTGTTTTGTGGACATTAACAGGTCGGGCGCTTATGATTGGCTTACACTTGTGCAGTAAACATAGAAGGTTAAGGTAGGGTATGTGTTTATGTTCTCAAGACGGACTGTTACGTTGTTTGTTCATGTACTGAGCTAGGGAAAGTGACACCCACACAATCTGCAGTGAGCTTGTTTTCGATAAAACTAAAATATCTCTGTAGGAAATGGTCAGAGACAAAAACGTAAGTTACAAAATGTGTTTCAAATTCCGAGATCTACCACTGGTTTAAATTAATGTGATGACTTCCCTTCCACCCGGTATAAAGCAAATAAAACAGATGAAAAAGGCTTTTGCATATTATAGTGATACAAATAGCCGCCTTTCTGAGTGCCTTTAACTGGTTGAATATTTTAACACAGAAGGCAATTACGCACTCATCACGGATTTGTCGAGGTTCGGTTGTGAATTATGCAGTGTTCGTCTTTATGACCAATTTAAGAAACAGAAGGCGTGGCTGTGGTATCAAATCTGGCCTTGGTAATTACATAGGTATATGTTGGGTAAGGAACAAGTAGAATCCACAACAGACATACATCTTAGCTCATTAGATAAAGGTGTGGTACGTTGGCTTTATCGTATAAAAAGGTAACTACGTTAAAAGAAGCAGTTGGCGGAAAATAGGAATACTATGTGTGAAATTTATTATATACTATAAACTAATACAAGATTTATCAACAATGCTATGATGTTAGGGGTAAGAGTGAGCAGATTTCGCGTGATGGTAGATTCAAATATGATTACTAAGAAAAGTTCAATAACAAATTCATCTAGATATCGTGAAATATAAAGGAGATAGCTCAACATTATTGAATGCATTATCTGCAAGTCTGACAACAGAGTTAGATTGAAGAAACGAATGTTTTGTTTACTAATACGACATCGGCTACCATGCATGCATTCACATCTACGACGAGTGTAGCTCCAAAGTATGCCAGGGCTCGAAAACTGGTTTCGCCATGTACCTATATGTTCTTTATCAGCTACTGCAAGTAACGAGGGAAGGGCTGATTTTCTTTCAAGCTTTCCGAGCAGCATTCAGGCACGTAGCTTTTACTATCAATATTCCTGGTCTTCCGCTCTACACACATGCCAGTGTTGCCAAGCGTATGTCCACGAATGTATTCCAATAGGCACGCTGGAATCCAATTACTTAATATTTTACACTTTACTATATGATATATTAAATCCTAGATAATTAGAGCTAGAGACTTGTTCTATTATGTCTTCATCAATAACTATTTTACAACTTACATGATCTATCCTTTTAAAACCTATTGATTTTGTCTTGGCTGTTGAAATCTTTAAGCTATACGTCTGCATTATATCTTTCAGGTTATTAACACTTTTCTGTAAACCTTCTTCTGTTTCCTTAAAATTAACCTGATCGTCAGCAAATAAAATAGTTTTAAGCTAATATGTATGTATTCGAACACCCACAGTAGTACGGGTTTTTCACTCTTTAAGTGCTGCGTCTAAATATATATTAAAAAATCTAATGTGTTGCCTCACATAACTTTCTCTATTCTTGTACTAACCATTCTTACATACCCTTATTCCTATATCTTCTTCAGGTTAGCTGAGATAAACATTTGCAGAAATTATCTTATTGCCCATTTCCTTGTAGAAGCAAGGGGAATATGAGAATATAGTAAGCTTTGAGTGATAGTCAAATCTTTTAAAGTTTTGAGATTCCGTTCTCTTTGTACGGCTAACATAAACAAATGAATAACGATCTTCCATTTGACGGAAGTTTCTGACTCAAATAACAAGGAATATCTCCGAAAGGGTTTACTCTACAAAAAATGTATTTGGACATAGATTTGTGTTTTAGTGAGATCTGAAATTTTGGTATAGTAAGATTTGGTCTATCTTTTATGGTTTACGAGTTATTCAACAGTCATCAAAAGTAAACAGGACTACGTAGGCTATAGCCAGAAAATTCAAAATATGCATTTCATTTATCACGTCATTTTAATCAAAATCATTAAGGCCATTTTCAAGAAAATCAAAATTTTTAAAAAATGTTTCATGTAAAGGGCAGTTTAGGGTGTAGCAATTGTCTTCAAAATCCTTTTGTTGCATCCTTGAAGCATATTAAACTTAAATACCAACTTTGGTTTTTATCCGACACATACACATGGACCTTTTTCTAAAAATGCTTTCTTTTTGGGTTCAGGGGGCCTCAAAACATACTTCCGGTGAAATCTCGACATCAAAGTTTTGGATGGAATACAATACTTCCTCTACTTACTATACGCAGTAGAGAAAGTAATAATGCTAGTGACAAACTCATCCCTGTTTAACCCCTTGATTTATTTCTTCCTCTTTTTCCCAATATGAATGCCATCTTAATAATTGTATTTTTATATAGTTTTCAGTTATGTTATTATTAGCATACACGATTATATACTTATTCCTCTTCTCTTTCCACAGGAAACAATGGTATTTCTTACTGGAATGGTGCTGAGCATGATTTTCATGTTTGTTCAGAGCAATGATACCAACAGCATCTTCCTTCTCATCGGCGATGTACTGGAATACCAGGCAACAATTGCTCCCCAAGGAACTGTTGCCATATTTCTGTGCTCTGATGCTTTTGGCTCACAAGGTTTGGATATTCGTGTTATACTGCCATTTTTGTTATTACAATTACTTAGAATTGTACTTTAGTTAGAGAAGTAATTGTCCTGTGTTTGTCAGTTGATTCAGTCAGAGCACTACAGCTGATGAAGTTTATGTCCAGAAGAAACGTAATGGTTTCGATGCCCACCTCTTGGCAGAACTTCCTTGATCTTGTGGAGAATACGGATGATCTGGAAGCAGCTTCCACTTATGTTTTGGATCTATCATGTAGGAAATCTGCTTTACTACTCCAGGAGGTTGGTTGGTTATGATTCAGTGTTGAAAATAGCAGTTTTCAGTATATACATTTGATGTTATATAGAGGTGTGGAAATTATTAGACTTCCGAGTTAGAAAATATCTAAAATCTAATGAAAACAGTATGTGAAATTTATCAGTAAAAATTCAATGCCATAGCCGGGATTTGAACCATGGATCTTCCAGCAGTAAGTTTGTTGGCATAAATAATACAGGTGGGGTGGAAATCTAATACTGTTGCAGAAGGATACGTAGAAAATATCTGATGTACTGCACTCACATGACTTTCTCTACTCTTGTACAAACCATTATTACAAATTATCTTCTTTGTGTTAGTTGAGGTAAACATTTGTACAAATTATCTTATTATTTCCTTGTAGACCTAAGAGGAATATTAGAATACAGTAGGCTTTGAGCGATAGTCAAATATTTTAAAGCTTTGAGATCCCATTCTCTTTGCACGCATAACATATAAAAATGAACGATGTTCCATTTCACGATAGTTTAGTTTTCCGAAACTGACACAAATAACAAGGAATATCTACGAAATGGTTCACTCTACAAAAAAATTATTTAAACATAAATTCTGTGTTTTAGCAAGACCTACATTTTTTGTACAGCAAGATTTTGCCTATTTCTTGCAGTTTACAAGTTATTCAAAGGTCATCCAGAGTAAACAAGACTACATAGGCTATAGCCATAAAATTCAAAATGTACATTTCATTTGTGATACAAATATCTTAAACATAAGACATTTTAATCAAAATCGTTGGAGCCATTTTCAAGAAAATAAAAATTTTCGAAAAATTTTCCATATAGAGTAGTTTAGAGTGGGGCTATTTTCTTCAAAATCTTCGTGTCGCATCCTTGAAAGACATTAAACTTAAATACCAAGTTTGGTTTTTAACCGACTTTTCGTTTTAGAGTTGCGCTGTCCACAGACACACAGGCACACAGACACACACACACGGACCTTTTTCCAAAAATGTTTTTTTTTTTGACTCAAAACATATTTCCGGTGAAATCTCGACATCGAATTTTTGGGTGAAATTCAATACTTCCCCTACTTATCAGTAGAGAAAGTAAAAGTATGGAAGGGAAGAAGAAAATTGATGATCTAATACTTAGCGGAGAAATTTCAATTACAGGCAAAGTTATGAAAAACAATACTTTTCATAATAGAGAAAATCTGCCTTCAATAAATATTACAAATTTAATGATTGTAATATTACATTAACCATCAATTAGGGGAAAAGGTTTTTATTTTAATACATATTATTAAAAAGAATAAGATATAGATAATCATAATTTAAGTGTGTTTTACCTTTTATTGAACCTATATTTTATGTTTGATAGCGTATGTTGTTTTGTTACAAAACAAAGTGTAGCTTTTGTTGCTTAGTTACTACGGACTAAATCATCACTGATTTTATTAATAGATAAAAGTATTTTTTTAGTCCAATAGTCTGTAGCTGGTGACTTCAATGCTTTCTCTTGATGGTCTAGGTCAGCAGAAGAAGGATGTTCACGCTAAGAAAGAGATGGATAATCCTTGAAAATGACGTGTTGCCCGAGTTGGGCGACTTAAATATGTTCACCGATAGCGATGTTACCATAGTTAGCAGATCTGGAGATCAATTCCTACTGGAGGAAGTGTATAGACTTGAAGATACGTTGCTTAGGAAAACAATTGGTATCTGGGAGAAAGACAAAGGAGTGACGCCAACCGCACCCACCATCGTCTCTCTCAGGCGGATGAATCTTCAGAGGTCGGTCATCAAGGCGGTAACTGCGGTAAGTCCGAAAATTCTCAGGAGCAATCTGACGATTTTAAAATAAGCACGTGGTATGTAGTAATCACAGGACCTTGCAGTTACGATTTATTTTCATAGCTCCTCTGAAAGATGTTCATAAAAACATATTTGCCTATATATCTAATTCGTCTGAATCATTGTAAGTATTCGTCAGAATTTATTTTGACACACAGGCACTTAAAGAAAGCTGTAGTGACAGGCTCCTGTTACAAATAGTTCAATACGCAAGCCTGAATATTGCATATTCTGTGTATGGGCTAATGAGAAACAAAACTTTCTTCTTTACCTGATTACCCTCCCCTAGGTCTTACAATCCAGTACCTAGGGTCACACGCCTGTCGGGGAACACAGGAACCTATGTACCGTACAGAGTAAAGACCTGGAAGCGGGTGGTCAGTCAAGCAACAGGTATGATAGTGAGGAAGAGGATGATATGAAATGCAAGCGAAATGGATGATTGGAAAGGAGACGGCGGAGCAGTTGGTGGAATGAATGTGGTGGGAAACCGGAGAACCCGGAGAAAACCCGCCCAGGTGCCGCTTCGTCCATCCACATAAGGATTCCTGGGATCGAACTCTGGCTGCGTTGGTGATAGGCAAACGGTCTAACCGGTCGGCCACGGCGCCGCTGAGAAACAAAACAAAGGACTTAACATTTCAAATTGCTAAATTCAGAAAATATATAATAAATCATTGTTACCAAATGTTTCTACCTAACGTTTTGGTTTATATCCTATGATATACCAGTTAGAGAAAACTCGGTGAGAATAAAGAGGTTCTCAAAGGCCATTTACAAAAATTTCAAGATACGTAATTTATTACACATCTCAAATGTTTGGTATTTGAATTAAAATAGCAATCACTTTTGCAAATTTAAGAAATGTTTCACACGTAAATGATTGAGGCGTGGAGGATTTTGTCATCATCATCAAATGATTCTCTTTTGCAAGTAACTCTGAAACCTAATTAAACTAGCACCACAGTCCTGCGCAGTGCGGATCATGTTCGCACTTTCTTTCCTTTTGCTACTCCGTTACCACTATAAAACTGTTTATAAAGATATGTCTACACAAACATTTTTATACATATAACTAATCTGGAGTCATTCAATATCTGACATATATCTCTTGTTAAAATGTGTAGATATTCCGGCACACAGATGCCAGAATTGTCTTTTGACAGGCCAGTTAGACAGTTCTGTGTATTATTTTCTGATACCACAGAAAATAATATATGTCTAAACGCATACCTGCATAAAGAAAAGATAAATATTAACATTCTGGAAAAAGGTCTTAATTAATAGAAGTTCCACTTCAGATCTTCAAAACATCACATATCATCTAAGTTGCACAGAGATTGAGGGAGAATTTGAGAGTTAGAGAGAAAAGGAAAGAGTTGGGGGTGGGGGAAGTTACCTAGACACAGACAGGCGGATATGAGTCTGCGCAGTTAACGCAATAACACGAACAGAACTGTAGATTCTGTCAGTTTGTAAAGTGTAAACGTTGTTCCAGGTTCTCAATAACGCATCCCTGGAGCACCTCCAGGACACCAAGGACAAACACATTGACACCATCACCAAAGTGAGCGATGCCTTATTCAGGCACGTTTTGGATATCCTGAATGCAAGGTATGAATTCCTTATTTTATGCCTGGAAATGCTAAATCAAGTAATGTGAAGTAAAATTACAAATACTGATTTTAAGCCAGAAAAGAATATAATACAAGACGAAATGGGCATTACAGCCTTAATTTAAACGGATTGTATTTACTGTATAGGTCAGCGATGTCCAACTTTTGCGAAAGAGGAGAGGTTGGATTTACCTCCTTCCACTTTATGTGGACGTGCCACTCAATTATGTTGCTGTGATGGTTTGATGATATATACGTTGCATTTGATTTACGAAAACAGTTTCAAATCTTATGCGATAAACATCTGTTCATTGTGACTTGTTTGGTATGCTTACATTTAAGAAGTCTATCAATATTTGGAGACAAAGTCGAAGTGCATAGCCAAGTGATCGTCGTGTAACATATTGCGATACAGACTTTTAATATGGTTCAATTTGGAGAAACTCTGTTCGCAAAAATATTCTTTTTAATCGACATAAGCATTTTCAAGAAGTAGCTTATTGCTAATTTTCTTGTAGGTGCAAGGAGAATATGGCAATACAGTAGGCTCTTTAGAGATAGTGAAATGTTTTAAAAGCTGGATGTTATTTGAAAAACGTAGAAGTATTGGCAAATTCAAACAAATAAGAAACGTCTTGGAAATGATTCACTCAAAAGAAAAACGATGGTTTTGACATAAATGATGTATGTTAACGAGATACACATTTTGTATTTAATAAGCTTTTGTCTGTCTCTTACTGTTTACCATTTATGCAAAAACCATCCAGAATGAAGTTGTGTTCTGAGGACATTCCCAGAAAATTCAAGGTATGACTGGTAGAAACATGGTACAAACTGCCATGGAATCGCTTGTTTGTGTCCGTCACTGGACACTGACACGCCGCAGGCAAGAGCTGATTCATCCTCCGACTGAAGGAGGGGATGGGGAATGGCAGCTTCTCCAAAGAGACAACGCTGGTATAGATAATAAAATGGAACGAACAGCAAAATATTCAAAAAGTCACCCACATTTCTGGTACTTGCACTGTTATGTACATTTCTGCATCAGTAGAACATAAGCTACATAAGTTACAAAAACCACAAATTGTATTTCTTATCTCATACATAGAAAATAAAATCTACAGGATGACGTTTACTTATGTTTTTAAGTTGGTGTACAGTATGTTATTTTTATTAAGTGTTGGATATACAGAATCAACAGGCATTCAAATGCTTTTCTGTATTGTACTGGATGATTGCATGATTACGTTACGTACATTTTCTTTTGGAATAGCAAATACAATGCTTTATTTTTACTAGGAAGACAAAAGTTCTAATGTTCCCATTCGGCTTTGAAGTATTTTTTGCCTTGTTATGTGACATGATTCCACCACTGGCACAATTTGAGGGACTGACCACTTCTCTGAGGTAGATCTTAGGTGGCAAACCCATGAGGCGTATCGGAAAGAATGTGAAACTGCGGAGGTGTTTACGTGAGCTTATTAGGTGTGTTTAAAAACAATACCTCCATGTCAGTAGATTTGTTGTCATGCAAAGGAACTCCTGGGGGACGAAATTCCAGGACACCGGCGACACTGCTATGATGCTGGTAATTGACAGCGTCGTTAAACAACATAAATATTTGTTTAATGTTTTCAGGGTAGCAACGAGTCATACATCGGCAGGCGCGAGAAATCAACCAGTATTACATTACTGACCGTACGGCAAATTACTAACTAAAGCGCGTTTCACCCTTAGAAGACAGTACACGTTAAATGGAGCGCAGTGTTGCAACATGTACTAGTTGCGAATCTTTCTCCGCGAGCGACTCGAGGTGCCCTGAGTCCTGTACTTAGTCCTTCAATTGTTGCTTGACGGACACTTTTAACTTTGGTATCCCTTCATGCCTTTGTTACTGTATGACCTAAATTTACAAATGACTCGTCTGTATAAACAACTGATTTCCCCTGGTCCCTAAACCTTTTACGTCTTTTAGATATTTGTGTCGCCATCTGATGATATCGAGAGCCAAGAGAGAGCCAAGAGAGCCAAATCAGGTCGCTCGGGTTTACCCGAGCGGGATATATGCCCACGGTACCTATCCATTTAGTATGGATTTACCCGTGAGGTATGAAAGATGTAGTCATTATACAAGCTATTTTTGTCAGTGTCAGCCAATGGTGATGATTGGTTACTCTCTCTTGCTATAGACTAGGGATATGAGTGCCAGTTAGAATGTCTACCCATCCTGGGGCACCCATGCCCCTCTGCTCACTTAGCAAAGGTCAGCTTGTCTAACCAGCAAGTCAAGCAGTGTCAATTTAGCGAGAAACCGAATGCATTGGAATGTTTGGTGAAATGAGGATGCAGCGAAGCTAATTAGCCCAAGACATCCTTGGGTAAACGATAGCTTTTGCGCCTCCTGGGAAGATGGGGATCATATTGTCCCAGGGTATTCACCAGCTGGTTAGGGTGTGGTGTAAGTTTCGCATACATAGAGCGGGCTCTATCTCGCACAACGTCCACAATGTATGGAATGCCAGAATGAGTGTGGAGAATATGGGAAGAAAATCTACGGTCAGTATCGTAGATCATCCTAAGGGCCCTGTTCTGCACGACTTGCAGTCTGCGGATGGTGGTTTGAGCCACGAATCCCCATGCCTCGCATCCATACAGGATCAGGGGAGGGATGATCGCACGATAAATGCGTAGTTTAAGTCGTGTAGGCATAGTTGACCTAAAGATGGGATAGAGCTTTCCCAGAGCTCCGTGACCTTGGGCAGCTTTAGCTGTGACATGTTTGGTGAAGGTAAGTCCTCGGTCTAGTTGTACACCAAGGTACTTGGCTGTGTTGACCCAAGGGATTCTCCTCTGACCAAGTGTCAGGTCCCTTTCTGGTCTCCAGGAATGAATTTTGCCTAACACAAAAGCAGAGCTTTTCTGTGGACTGATTCCCATTCTCCATTTTTCACTCCAACTCTCAATGGCATCTAGGTGTCTTTGCAATGGGGGAAGGCAGTAACGTAGATTTTTGTTACGGGCCAGTATGAGGACGTCATCGGCATATTGGCACGTAACAGTGCTGGGTTCAACGGGGAAGTCAGACATGTATGCGGCAAAGAGCAGTGGCGATAGAACACTACCTTCCGGTACTCCGGCCGCTATTGGTCTGATAGTTGATAACCTGCCCTCCACTCGCACCCTGAAAGTGCGGTCACGAAGGAAACTGGCTATGAGGGTCAGGTAGGGGGAGGGGAGATTTGCATCTCTAAGTTTGTACAGTAGGCCCTGGTGCCATGTTGTTGCAAAGGCCTTATCCACATCCAGAAGTACTGCGACAGTTTTGAAGTTTTCCTGGAAACCCAGGGCAGCCTTCTCAACAAGACGCAGGAGCTGTAAGGTAGTGGAATGGCCTTGACGGAATCCGAACTGATGATCCGGAATGAGCCTCCTTTCCTCAAATAGAGGAGTTAGACGGGACAGTAGAAGTTTTTCAAAAATTTTTGAAATTATTGGGAGTAGACTTATAGAACGGTAACTTGATGGAAACTTGGGATCCTTGCCTGGTTTCAATATGCAAATCATCCTCGCTTCCTTCCAAGCAGTAGGGAAGTGTCGGAGATACAGGCAAGCATTGTAAATTCTCGTCAAGTGGATAATGGCTTTGCGAGGCAGGTGTTGTAACATATGTGTCGTAACACCATCATATCCAGGGGATTTGTTGGGTTTGAGACACCTAATTTGCGAGGAAACTTGCCTTGGTGTGACAATTGGTATGCGAGTCGCCTCGTGAGGTGGTGGAGGATCCTCATAGAGGTAATCCACCGTTGCCTCAACTAGTTCTGAAAAGTCCTCGTCTTCTATGTCCTCTCGGGGCTCAAATTGGGACTCTAAATAGTCCGCGAAGTCAGTGGCTTTCTCATGCGGTTCGAAAGATAATCTCCCGCGAGTGCCATGTATAGGATGCTGATATAGCGTTTTGTCCCTTCTCAGGGATTTAATTATCCGCCAGGGCTTCTTTTCAGAGAGGTTTACGTTCCTCATGGTGTTTTCCCAGGCCTCTTTGCAATGTGCACGTAAGAGGCGTCTAGCCAGGGTCTTAAATCGCAGATAAATTGCCTGCAATCTGGGATGGCGGAAACGCTGCCAAAGCTTCCGGACTGTTGACTTAGCTCTCAGCAACAGTCGGAGTTCGTTTGGGATGGTTGTGGGGTTAGGAGTATTACAAGGAATGCGGTAAGTATGCCCTCGTATCACATTTGATATTTGTCGGGAGAATGCATTTGCCGCTAATTCTAACGACTCGATAGAATTTATATGCGGTCTGGGATCCACTGATTGGTTCAGTTCAAGGACGGCTGCATCCCAGTCTACCTCATACGACCAATCAGGAGTTACCAATGCTGACATATTAACATTGGTGTCGATTAACACAGGATCGTGGTCAGAATCCAGTTCATTGACTGTCGTCAGGTCTATATGGAATCTAAAGTTTTTAGTGACCATAATATCCAGCACGTCCGGTCTCCCTCGGGCAGGATGAAAAGTGGGCTCTCTCGGTCCATGAGCTATGAGGCTTGGGTTACCGCTTATAAGGCGGAATAGTCCTCGCCCCTTCGCATTGGTGGCACGACTATGCCAGTTGGCATGTTTTGCATTTAGGTCACCTGCAATGCAGACCACAGGGTGGAGGTTTAATAAAGCCGTGTAATCTGCTTCATAGAAGCGGTGGTCAGGGGGGTCATATGCCACTATCAGCAATGTATCTAGACCACCTAAAGATAGCCTAATAGCACAGGCTTCTACATGCTGAAGTGGTGGAAGAGGGAAAGGCTTATGGGTAATATGGTTCTTAACAAAGATGGCTGTACCTCCCCCTTGTCGGCCAACCCTATCAGACCGATGGGTGACGTAATTAGGGAGGGAGAAGTTGGTGGCAGCATCCAAATGAGTTTCACAGACCATCAGAATGTCAATTCCGAAATACTGTACAAAATTAGAAATATTAGGGTAATGACTCCGTAGTCCGTTTGCGTTCCAAATCGCAGCTCTAAATGGTCTCCGGACATGTCTTCCAGCCATTATTGAGCGGAGTTGGGGTAGAGCTGTTCCAGTGTCTGAAGCAAGATGGAATGCTTCTGCATGGGGGTCAGGTTGGGGTTGTTCAACTGCATCTTACAGTTTCTCAGAGCAGGTAACGCCTTGTTTATTAAATCCCCAAACCATGAGGATAAAGAGCTAAATTCCTCCAGGTCACTTTGCGAAATAGTCGCTAGTGTGGAGGAGGATGTTGCCGTGTTAGGCATTGGTGGGATAGGGGTAGGGGGAATATCCCTAACCTTGGATATAGGCTCTGCCTCTACAGGTGCGTCTGTAGTTATTACAGGAGCTTGTGGCTCCGAAGTTACATTGGGGGCAGAAGATTTGCTCTGCCTAGGTTTTCTGTTCCTCCTCTTCCTGCGTGGTTTTGGTGCAGGGGGTTTAGGCACTATTGCCTTTTCTATAGGACCTGGAGGTGGTGGCACAGAATTTGATGGGGAATCGCTCTTTGGTGTAGCAGCCTCTTGTTCCACTCGACGCAGAGTGGACTCTGCCTTATTTAAGGCATTGGAAAAGGACACACCTGGGCGAACCACTTGGTCATCGGGGCGGTTCTTTCGGCGGCTCTCTATAATCTTTTTCCTTGTGGAGCATCCTTTGTACACACTTACGTGTGTACCATCACAATTAGCGCACTTGCACTCTTCCCTAGGTTTAGGGCAGTTCTCTAGCAAGTGGTTCCCTGCACACCGCAGACATGTAAGCTTTCGCTCACACATCATGCTGGAGTGATTGTACCCCATGCATCGGTAACATTGCACAGGTCCCTCTCTGCCATAATACCTTTCCACTTTGACTACAGTGAAAATTAGTTTCCTTACTGTGTCAATTGGTTGTACTTCTTGGTTAAGTACTTTGTCAAGTACTACCAAGAATAGTGGCATAGGAACTTTGTTAATACCCCCCTCGGTATTAACGGTTCTCTTCAACTGTGCCACTGAATTGACAGTTATGCCATGTTCTTCTTTAAGTGCAGTTTTGATTTCATCAGGGGTGCACTCTGAGTCTAAGCCTCTGATGACTCGGCGCTCAATGTGTGGACGTTGTGGTGAGTACGAGTAGAACGTTATGTTCATTTCTCGTAACACCAACTTGGCGGTTTCCAAATCACCCAAACTGTGGGTAAGGATATGGACGCTCTTAGGCTTCCTTTTTGCCTCAAAAGTATACTTGAGGTGTTTGGCCAGTGTACGCATTACCCTAACATGGTTAGGGAATACGTCCGCAATGATTGGCGGAATTCTTGGCCCCTTCTTGGCTTGGGATGATGCAACATTCTGAGGGTGTTGCATCATATTGGATGATGCAACATCCTGTGCATGTTGCATCATATTTGGTGATGGCGTCTGTTTTCCCCGTTTACGGTTTTCCACAACCGTAAACTCCCCCAGCTCCATATCGGACTCGGAGTCAGATTCAGGTAAGGGATTGTCTGAACCCAGGCTCTCTAGTTCTGCCATGGGTATGTGGCGTGGAGTAGAGCACTTACGCTTTTGCGTATCGGTCTTGGAGCGCTTCCTATTTGGCTCCACTGCTTCGGGTGATAAGGATCTGTATGAAGATGATGTTGAAGGTAATTGTCCATCATCGGCAGTAAGCGCGGTTGCCCTCCGGCTGCTCACAGAGGACCGCACCTCCTCTAAGGCGGCGCCTTTGCGAGCCATTTCAGCTCGAGGTTTCAGGCACAAAGCCGTCAACCCTTGGCTAGGATCTTGTGAGCCCGCTGTCACGTAAGTCGTCAGTCTGAAAGTCTGTCAAGGAAAGAAAGAATAAAGCAAAAGAGTAGAAAGAAATGGGAAATACCTGAGTAGCTTTCTATGCCACTCCGGGAAGCTAGCCTGGTGAGTTCCAAAGCTTGCTTGCCAAGCCCCTTTAGGAACTCCACCAAAATTGTGCTGTGACTAATATAATGTATTAGTCCGTAGATTGAAGCGTGCAATCCACCGACGCACACCACAACACTCCACCAAGTCGGCACGGGATCTCCCGCTCCGGCGAGTCAGCTTTCTGGATACCGTCTTTTCCACCAGTGACAAGCAAAACACGTCCGCTCTGGTCGAACGACGACGTGAGAATGAATGATGATATCGATATCGTCTCTTTCTATTAATATGCACTTGTTACCTCTTCTTTCATTTTCCAACCCCAAATCAGAGTGGCTCTTGAGAAATTTGGTAGGGTCTCATCACTGTTGAACTGTGACAAAATTATATTCAGCGTGGGTGGAATATTTGCAAACAGTAAAGAATGAACAATTCGCCGCACTCCACCTTGCACTATTCAATCATATTGCGTTAACCTAGCGTTTTGTGTAGTCCCGCCCTTTTTGCTTTCTTTTTCGATGGCGTTCTTAGAAGTCCTTTCATTACTTCCTTTTTAATCATACACACTACTGCTTCTGAACACCCGATAGCCTTAGCTGTTTCTTTTACTGCCTTACATGCATTTTGCTTCAAAAATAATATAACACATTCATAATTATTTGGCGTTCCTTACTTCTTAATTTACCAACATATCGTCTCTTCCTAGCTTCCCCATCCATAACTACAAATATTTACAAAAATTATTAACAAATAACGCAATAACAGCTCACACTTACACACACGGCTTCTTTCGAACTAATGTTAGTGCTGCTCCTTATACTATCTTCTGTGTCAGGCCTGACGCTGAATAGATGAATACCTTTTGTTCGCCTTACTGGATAAAAGAAAGAGGTTACTGCCTTTTGGTTTATTTTAAAAACTTTCTCCAACCTTCCTCAACATTTGTTCTCGCTGGTTCCCTGATGTAAACTCAATAACAAAAAAGTTTCACACTGCGTAACTTTTGCAGTGCACAGATATAAAATTTTCCGAAAACATTTCATTTTAAAAATTATAACACTTAACTGGGTAAACATAGAGAATTCAAAGTGGGCAGGTAGTAGCACTATGGTATACTCTACCTAAGAAAAAAATATAGATGCATTCTAGCAGTTAGTTTGTTAGTGCGTGATGAGTATAGAAACAGGAAATATCGGACTTCTATTGAAAAAAACGTTTTCTGAAGAAATTTGGGCCTATAGAAACGTATAATGACTCTAAAAAGGATATAACCTGATAGAGAAAAAAATTCTGCATAGGATAATGTGTTCAAATCTGAAATTTATAACAAATGAATATTTATACCATGCTATTAGGAATCTGGCAACACCGCGAGGGTAGAAAAGGACGCGGCTAATGGCAACTTGTATGTGCTAGATAGAGACAGAGATGTCCCATTTAACTCCATACTGTCTTCTAAGGGTGGAACGCTATATAGTATTTCGCTGTTCTAGTAAACAGATAACAAGCGAATGCAGCACTCTGCCAACTAAGGTAGTGATTTTTCGTTTTAGAGTTATGCTGTCCACAGGCTGACACACAGGCTGACCGTACGGCGCGCGCGCACTTTTTTCTAAAAATGCTTTTTTTATTCATCAGGCCTCAAAACATATTTCCGGTGAAATCTCAACATCGAATTTTTGGGTGGAACACAATACTTCCTCTACTTTACTATACGTAGTAGACAAAGTAATATGAGCCAATTAGGGAATATAATATCCTGCCATTTGCTATTTGCCTCAGTTGGTTAGTTAAGCGGCACGGAAAGCCGAAGATGTTTGGTTTAAATCCTAACTATGGTATAAAATTTTTGAGTACGTTTTGTCTTCCTAATACAGCTTAAAATGTGTGTATTTCAGTGTGGAGATGTTCGTGGTTAACTCGTGGGGTTACTCATCCAATGGCACGTGGAATGGTTTGACGGGTTTTCTTCAGCGAGGGGAGGCTGATATTGGAGCGACAGGGATGTATTTCAGGAAGGACCGGTTGCCTCTGCTGTGGTATATCCACAGTGCAACGCCTTCCAAGTATGTATCCTTCCAAAATAGTGCGTTTCCTTCGAAGTATGAGATTTTGGACTGTACTTCTGTACTGGTAAACAAATCTGTAGTGATACTTGCTATAAGGGTCATTATTCATCTGCAATTTTGTTGAACTATAAAGTTAGTAGGGTACTTGAAGATAAAAACAATTAAATACCAGCAAGAATTAGGTTAAGTAATGTTTTTTTATTTTTATTTTGGTGTTTTGGAAACTTTATTGGGTTTCTTTGGTTTGTCAATGCTATTTACAGGATGACATGGTTAGTGTTGCGTACACTGCGAGCATGTATGAGTCTTCAGTTGTTAATAAACAATCACAAAACGAAGACACCAAAATTTGAACTTCTTGGGCGTGTGGCACAACGATGGTTCCAACGTTTCAACAATGGAGACGAAAACACTAAAGATTTACCACGTTCTGGAAGACCTAAAGTATGGAATATTGAGGATACACGCCAAGTTTTGCGAGAAAATCCGCAAAAAAGTTACCGTACGCTTTCAGAAGAACTTGGTGCATCAAAAGATACAATACATTGCCACATTAAGGCACTTGGAAAATCATACAGAAGCTGTAGATCTGTACCTCATGAACTGACACCTCAACAGGCTCAACATAGAGTGGATATCTGTCGTCAGTAATCCCATGGATGATAGACTTGTCAGGAGATTGTCACTTGTGATGAAAAATGGGTATGTTACCGAAACCCTGATTACTCGAAACAGTGGCTTGATCGCCGCCAACCTGCCAAAGTCATCGTTTAAAAAAATCGGTTCGGCCCCAAAGAATGTTGTATATCTGGTGGAATTTTGAAGGTATGATCCAATGGGAGTGTTCCAAACGGGCGGACAGTTGATGCGTATTTGTATTCTCAACAACTGGAACGATTTCATGAAATTTTGAGACAGAGATACCCAGCATTAGTTAACCGAAATAGAGTTCTATTGCAACATGACAATGCAAGACCCCATACTGCACGAACAACCATGGAAAAAATTTAGGAATTGGGAAGAATCGAACTGCTACCACACCCAACATACAGCTCTGATCTCGCACCATCAGATTGTCATCTTTTCAATCCCTATCCCATTTTCTACATGAAAGAAATTTTGAAAACATTGAAGCAGTGCAAGTGGGTCTCGCCAAATTCTTCGCATCAAAACCCAGAGACTGGTACCATCGTGGGATAATAAACCTAGCTGAAAGATGGCTCAAGACCATAGAATCTAGTGGTCTGTACTTTGAAGATTAGTTAATTGCTTGTCAGAACACATTTCAAATAATTGTTTTTCTTAAAAAACGACATTACTTATGAGACAGAATCCACATTTAACTACATGAAGCACAAGTCAAATATGCTCCCTTTACATCACATAAATGGAGAAAACGTTTTCCTCATAAATATGCTGACAGATGATGCAAACTTTTAGCAGGAAATATCAAAAAGCTACTTTGCAGTGTATTATAACTAATTTTAAGTTTAGAAAGCGATAATTTATTATCACTTGTCGTATTTTATTTGGTATCAAATTATTAAATATGGAAAAAGTTGTGCTTGTTTTGTTTAAAATAATATCTATAAATGGTTTAGTGATAAAAATGCTTAAATTAAAATACTGTTCGCCAACGGAAAGGAAGTCCCTGACGAAGATGATGTCCTTATGTGTTTGGAAACAATACGATAGGGACAGTGAATGTGACGGAGAACGTATGCTACGCAAGGAGTAAAATTATTAAAAAACATGCGCCCCACTGGCAGCTCCTCACGGTGTTATAATCGCTCCACCCTTAGATCCCAACTTGATGTAAACACAAGCACCAACAGCTAACCTGCAATACGCGCAAAGCCAAAGTACACCACAAAATATAGTACCTTAAACATTGTCGATTATCTGAGAGTTTTCAAGACGTATAACTCTGGTTTATTCGACTTGAATGCAACGCTATTCCTAAAACTCCCGAGTAAACATTGTTCTGTTGCATCATGAACACTAGGCATGAATTCAAGTGGCTTTTGTTTGTGTCAGTCGCAGCTGATATGAGCACCAGGTTATCGCGGAGGAATACAAGGTGCGGATCTAAGGCTGGATGGAGTATAGATATCTCTAGGACTCGGATTTTTAGGTGTTAAAAACTTGGGAAATATTTCATTTTGATGTGCTGAAAATATAAAAGTTTGTGCCAAAACATATAACATATTTCTTTGAGATCTAAATGGCTGTGCTAATATAAACGAAGTGGTACTTATAAGACATTATTCCTGGAAAGGATCAAGTACTGTAGAGTTACAATAAACGACCATTCCGAAACTACTTTTCCATCCCGAAAGATTGCAACAAACAAGTGTTTTGAATTTCGAAAATGATTGCTCCACGCCACATGAAGTAATCTAGCATAACATGGAATGTCACTCACACTCTATAGATAATTTCTTCATGTTGCACATCCAACACATTACACACTATGTTAAATCCACTACTATTTTCGAGAACTTCCTGGCATTTTCTTTTTAAGTTTTGTACTGCAGGAGCAGAAAGAACATTCAGTTTTGTTTTTATTCCCAATTTCTGAACTACATGAACTGCCTCTTTCAAACGCATTCCTGCTGATTCCAGTTTATTTATGAAATCACAGAAGAGACACAGATTTACGGAATGTATGTTGTCATTTCTTAGCATAGTGTCACTTAAAAGCTCTTGAAGATTTTTAATTGAACTGGTATCTTTATAGTTTATTTAATTTATAAATTCCAATAAATAATTAATAGCAAATTCAGACATTTAGCCTATGTAATTGAGCATTAAAGAAGTCAGACGGTGACTACTTAAAAGTAATTCATTGCTGCGTTTATGTAAGTTTATGTAAATATATTTAGAATAAATTTTAAAAAAGGTTTCATATATGCGATGTTTGTGTAATTTATGTGAATATACGAAAATATTTATTTACATAACAAATCACAAAATTTGTATTTTATGTGCAAACAAACTTAATATATTTGCTCCGTTTATCTAGAACATAAAAATTAGTTTCAAGTTCGTATTTATATGTATATCAATATGTATTTGAGTAAGCATAGGCTTTCATGGCCGGAGTTGATAATTATAGAAGAAACTTCTGGGCTGATTTGCCGTGATATACTGGAGTAACTGGGTCCAGAGGTTTCGTCCACATTTGCAGTGGCCATCTTCGGTGTCTTGGACGAAGTCTTCTCTGTGAAGATAAAGGAGAGACAACTGAATCTTCACAGAGACTTCGCCCACGCCACCGACGATGTCCACCGCAGTTGTGGACAAATTTCTGGATGCAGTTACTCCAGCAGACCACGGCAAATCAGCCCGGAAGTTTCTTTAAAATTAAAATGTGTATTTACCTAAAAATCTGAGCCTAGACATCACTATTTGGTACTTCTGCAAAGGATTGCTCGATATATACAAATAGAATCCACTAAGCATGCTAAAACTAGAAAATATTCTTCACTAAAGTAGAAGGCTCCAGATGATGGCTATACATTTTTAAATAGTCTGTAACTGAGCTGCCCTGTGTATCATAAATAAGGGTAGTCAGGGTATCGCACTCGATCTAATCGGCAACCTCATTCCCCAAGGACTTTCTTTGCTGTGGAAAATATGTGTTTCATTATATGGATATTTTCTTATTTTGTCTTCAAAGTGTGCCTTTCTCTAGACATAACAAATTTCTCTTCTACTTCAAGGAGCGCCTTCGTCTTCAGACAGCCACCTTTGTCCTTTGTGGAGAGCATTTTCACTCTGCCGTTCACTAGGTCTGTGTGGCTGGCGTCGACGGGCCTTGTGATGCTCATCGGAATTCTCCTGTACTTCGCCTTCCGCTGGGAGTCAAAACAGGAAGTGAATACCAATGATGCTTCATGGAGTGATATCGTGCTCATGTCTCTTGGTGCGGTTTGTCAGCAGGGTGAGTGAGATTCCCTAAAATCCATATCAGAGAAACAGTCGCTAAGGGCCTGGGAGACCCCTACGTTTATTTAAACGTTCTAGTTTTCGAACGAATGCAATCATCTGACTAGGACATATAATATTACACGTTACTCGACTCTTTGGCAGAGCGACAATCTGATCTATTTATTTCTTTAGCCCCAAGAATGATTCATTGGCAGTTATGTGTCGCAGAGACCAACCAAACTCTGCTCGCCTATTGTCATTACCACGGAGCGGGTGCGAAATCCATCAAGTTAACCGTGCACTTACAACGGGAAGTGGAAGTGCCGGCCGGCGACCTTGCAGAGTGGAAGGCAGTACAGCCCTCACGCTACCTGCCGGCCCTATACTCCGTGCTGTTAATCTTATTCCTATGTTTACTTACTAAAACCCCGCTCCCTGGTCATTACATGTTACTGACATATGTTTTCCCTTGTTTGTTGTGTAATATATCTTTCTGATTGCAAGTGATGTTTATACTTCTCGAAAACATGAATAAAAGCTATGATTTAAAAAATTCCAAGAATTTGAAAGAAGTGCATCATCTTTCTTGTGATGATGATGTCTTATCCGTATATGACAATTTGTATGAATCAG